>NW_017549609.1:291773-310493 GCF_001854935.1 Bemisia tabaci
AAAACTCACTTTAAAGTCGCAGGCTGCGTTTGCGTTAACATTGGCAAGAAGTTCCACTCGGATTTGATGCTAAGTTTGAAGCTCTTCTGTGACTTTTCGCATTTTAATGCCATGTTTCATTGTAACAGGCCCATCCCCCCCCCTCTACGGGGGGGCTGTGGTGGCCCGGGGGCACTATGAAGACTTCGGTATCAGACTTGGAGTATTCGAGGACTCTTTGAAAAGAGAAACGGTATGTCCAAGAGCCGCCGAAGCTACTCTAAAAAATGAAGGTACGGACCCCCTAAGTAACCTTTGGACCCCCCTAACTTTTGACAGGGGGGTCAGATCGACTTCCGGTTTGCGCCAAAAATTTTCTTTTTTCATGCTCTTTCTAACGATGAATCACATGATGGGGGTTGCCATTTGAAATTTTTGAGTTGCCCCCCGCCCCCCCTCCCCCTGGGGGGGTGAAAAACTGAAAAGTACCTCACAAAGTTTCCCCCTCGATATGAGGAAGGACGCCACAAACCGCAAATCGATATCATAATTAAAACTAAAGTTATGGCCAGTGGTGCGTAACTTTTGAATAACCCTGTATAATCATATAAAGTCTTATAATATTGCCACATTTTCATTTTGGTTGTATAATTACATGTATAAAAGTTATCAAAAATTGACTTTTTTTATTTTATCACTCAATTTTTGGTTACGCGGCCAAATTTTTTTTTCATAGTAGAGAAAAATCCCAATATTATCGCTTTTATAATCATAGAATCTAATATTGCTAATAACAATAGATCATTCATATTAAGTTATAATTTTTACTTTTTGAAATCATTGCTGCTAGTCAGCATTGCTCTAATGATTGGATGTTTTGGGTGCCAGCCATTTTTCAGTGGGGACTGAAAGCTTTTTTTACAGCCTTGCATTCATACTTCTTTGCCAAAAATGGTAATATAAAGTCATATTAAAGTGTCATTTCTTTGTTTTTTTATTGCTGTATCCACCCTGTAACTCAGGTATGAGAAACAATAATTAAAAACTCTAAACTTGCAGTAGGTGGATTTCATGCACAGCTTTAAATCCGGAAATGACAATCGTTTCCATCCATCTTGTAAAAATAATTTTCAAAATCTACAGGGTCGCCCAGACCTACCGTACCAGGCCTTTTTTTTGGTTAATTTGGGTCGTACGAAGTCCAGGATCGCGGGGACGAATAGGGAATCGACCCCAAGAAATCCGAATTTCATGGTCCCAGAGCCCCCTGGCGGCCCTTGGGGGGTAAAAGGGGGGTCCGTATTTCAAAAGTCAGGGTTAAGGTCAAAATTTTGAAATTATTTCATCGAAATCAGAACGCACGGAAAGTTTTAGCTTAAATCGACACCAAGAAATCCAAAATCGGCCCATCCGTGTCCAAAATACCGACCCCTAAAGGTGGGGGACAGAGCCCCCTTTCAAAAAAATACTAGTTCGTTAAATTGACGGGGAGACTCGGAAAAAATGTGTAATTATGGGTAATTGACCCGAAGGAATCAAAATTGAAGGGTCCTGTTGTCCTCAGAGACTTTTCTGATGGGGCACAGGGGGACTCTGAACTTTCAAATTTAACTGGTGTGGAGGTTACCCCTGTGCCCCATCAGAAAAGTCTCTGAGGACAACAGGACCCTTCAATTTTGATTCCTTGGGGTCAATTACCCATGAATGCACATTGTTTCCGAGTCTCCACGTCAATTTAACGAACTTGAATTTTTTTGAAAGGGGGCTCTGTCCCCCACCTTTAGGGGTCGGTATTTTGGACACAGATTGGCCAATTTTGGATTTCTTGATGTCGATTTACGCTAAAACTTTCCGTGCGTTCTGATTCCGATGAAATAATTTCTAAATTTTAACATTAACCCTGACTTTTGAAGTACGGACCCCCCTTTTACCCCCCAAGGGCCGCCAGGGGGCTCTGGGACCATGAAATTCGGATTTCTTGGGGTCGATTCCCTATTCGTCCCTGCGATCCTGGACTTCGTGCGACCCAAATAAACCGAAAAAAGGCCTGGTATGGTAGGTCTGGGCCACCCTGTATTTGCTTTCCCTATATTTCACAATATTGTTTTAAGTTATGAAGAAGGTGAATAATCTTCTTGACAAATGCTCTAAATTTTAACACATGTTACCTGGTTTGTAGCCTTGCTTCTCTATACAAAAAGGTGAAACGTTGTTTCGGTCCTCTTGAAAAATATGCACCTTAGAGGTATTTGGTGTTACCTTCTGATCGTACAGATTAGTATTTTCCTATCCAGCAGATGCTAGAAGTACTAAACTGTTGCCCATGAGTTTTTTCTTAAAATTTTCAATGGTAGATATAACTGTTCTGCCTTATGCTATCCAAGTTATATTCTTATCTATTCTCAACCAAAATCTATTTTGCAGGTGAACTAAGTGGCTCATGTGAAGGTCCCTCTGGCTCAGTTGTTCCCATTAGTATTGAGAGGTTAACCTCTGACACAGTTCAGGCACTCTTGATACCTCGTAACGCTGGGCCTCACACTCTGTCCCTATACTATGGAGATTTTCCTCTTCCTGGTTCACCTTATCATGCGAATGCAGAAGGAAGTGGTGGAGGAGTAAGGGTCATTTTGACTGGCAAAGGTCTAACTGGTGCACTATGTAATTCAGTGGCAGAATTCACCATCGATGGATCGCAAGCTGGACCTGGTCTGTATTTTGTAACAGCATGAGTATAATTTAATTATGTTGTTTTTATGGCCCACCAGACAATTTGCGAATTTAAACATTCTGATTCATGTTTCCTTCATGAAAGGGCTTTGCACAAAATGGGCCAAAATTCGCCCGTTTTTGGCCCCTCGAAATCGGGGTCCGTGTGAGGTCATTTTTCATCTTTAGGATGACCCTTTGTTCATACTAAAATTTCAGATTGAGTATACGAACCGTTTTCGAGATACAGGGGCTCAAAGTCCCCGATTTTATTTCATTTCTGCAGGTATTTTAATGTCCAATTCCTACTATAAAATGTTTTCTGATTTAGATATCGAAGCGAGGTTTGCGGTAGTTGATTCAACTACATCTGGTGGATTTTTCTACATCTTTCACAAACCTTCACTTGATTTTTCCGCGGGGGGGGGGGCTTTTTTTATAAAGGGTGTGCACAAGGTATGGGTATTTGTTAATACCTCAAGAACGGTTGTAGATATTGACTTGCGGTTTGGAGGAAACTTNCCCCCCCCCCCCCCCCCCGGGGGGATGGGGATAGGGGGTAACTTCGAAGCTCGAATGGGATCGCATGATACCACGTCAGAAAAAACATACAAAAAGACAATTATCGCGTCAACTGCAGGTTGCCATCCATCATTGTCACCAGGCATTTGAGGCGCCTCATGAGGTTATGCCGTACAGCATCGACTCGTAGCTTCAGCATTAATGCCGTATGCCCAGGTAGCGGCCGTGCGGGCATGCGGCGCTGCGCTTTATGCGCGCAACCTGCCGGCGCCGACTTCGGGCATTGAAGCCCGATGCCGGCGTGCCGACCGAGCCAGCATTAAGCGCTGATGCTGAGGTTTGATGCTGGCTCAGGGACCAACACGGACGGGCTTCAACTCTTGAGGCTGGACCCTCGGCTTGCGGCCCGATACGGCCTCAATTTTCGGACCCGCCACCCTGCTTAATTACCGACGGGGCTGTCCCAGAAGACCGCAACCCTCGGACGTGGCGATGAATTCGCGGAACACCCTTTTGTCTTGGCGGCGGCCCACGCCTCGCCGAGAAGTTCTAAGAAGTGGACGCCGAGGAAGGGTTGAAAACACAGCCCAGTGCAATTAGCCGACCGGCAGCCGGGTCCGGGGCGCTGGCGTCCGACGTGTCTGCTAATTGAAGCCGCCCAAATTTTGATGCTGGACTCAGCATCAAAATTGATGAAGCATCAAAAAGTCAGCCGGGTGTCGGCTTCACCAGGTTAAGCCGCCTCAACGGCAAATGCGCTTCCCCGGCACACTGTTCGACGCGGCATGAAAGTCCGCGCCGGGCCTCCGCCATGCGCACCGATGCCGCTCCGTTTATGATGCTCACTCAAACCTCAGCTCTAAATCCCTGATTGTCGCGAAATGGCGACTGGATTAAGTTCAAAATGGCGGAAAATTGATATCTTGATCGTTTAGCGGCCGATTCGGGTGAAATTTCTTGAATTGAAGTTGGTACATGTTTGGTGAGGCATCATGACCCCCCCCCCCCCCCCNAGGGAGCTGAATGGTAGGTTCAACTTCTTGAAACAATCGAGATGACCGCCATTTGAAAGGCTGTCAATTTAAAAACAGTGTAATATATTTGCATTCTGATGTCAGATTTGTACCATTCCTGAAAAAAAAAAACCCCCGGTTACTGAATTTCATCGAAATCGGCTGCTTAACAACCAAGATATCAATTTTCCGACATTTTGTGACGGTGATAGATGGCAACCTGCAGTTGACGCGAATAATTGATTTTTTGTATGTTTTTTCCAACGTGGTATCACGCGATCCCATTTGGGCTTCGAAAGTTAACTCCCATCCCCATCCTCCCGGGGGGTCATGACCTCTCACCAAAAATGTACCTTCTTTAATTAAAGGAAGTTTCGTCTAAACCGCAAGTCAATATCTGCAGCCGTTCTCGAGGTATTAACAAATACCCATACCTTGTGCACACCCTTAATGAAAAAAGCCCCCCCCCCCCCCCCCCCCCCCCCCCCCCCCCCCCCCCCCCCCCCCCCCCCCCCCCCCCCCCCCCCCCCCCCCCCCCCCCCCCCCCCNCATTTTATAGTAGGAATTGGACATTAAAATACCTGCAGAAATGAAATAAAATCGGGGACTTTGAGCCCCTGTATCTCGAAAACGGTTCGTATACTCAATCTGAAATTTTAGTATGTACAAAGGGTCATCCTAAAGATGAAAAATGACCTCACACGGACCCCGATTTCGAGGGGCCAAAAACGGGCGAATTTTGGCCCATTTTGTGCAAAGCCCTTTCATGAAGGAAACATGAATCAGAATGTTTAAATCCTAACTAAGATATCAACATTTCAGTTTACATTAGTTACAGGAAATCTGAATGTCTTGTTCAAAGGAAACAGACTCTAATCAAATCGAGCACTACAACGGTCTTGGCAGGTCTTAGCCTTCTGAGACCAGTGTTCTTTCCTTGACCTGTGTTATTCTAAGCGTCTAAGTGTTTAAAACATGCAACAGCAAAGCACCAAGATTGAGACTGCCATATTTTCATACTGTAGAGACGGAGCTCCAAAGGAAGTTGAAAGAAGGATAAAGAGCATTTGGAAGAAGTTTTGATCGATGAAGAAAATTTTAAAAGGATCAGTGAGCATTAAGCTGAAGGGAAAAGTGATCGAGAAATGCCTCATACCAGCCTTTTTATATGACTGCCAAACGTGGGCACTTACAAAAGCATTATACAACAAACTCTATACTACACAGATGCAAATGCTGAGGAGTGTATGCAACATCAAAAGAATGGACAAGATTACAAATAAAGAGATTAGTAGAACAAGATGTATCATGCCAGCATCACTAACAGCGATGAAGTTGAAGCGAAAATTGGCAAACATATTGCCAAAATGAAGGAAAAAAGATAGACCAAGCTACCGACCGAGTAGACTCCCAACCAGAAAAAGGAAAAAAATTGGCACAAAATGAAAAACTGAAAAAGCGAGCACTCATCATTAGTACACACAAAGATGTTCACAAACTGACTCCTTTATGAAAATGTAATCCTCAAAATAAATTGACCTTCAATGAACTACCCCCTATAACAGGGTGAATCTCCCCGTCTCGACGCAAAGTGCAGATTCAGGTCCTCGAGGCTGAGACAAGGAAACCTCGGAAAAAGATCCGCCGTCGCTACTTCAATGGTGCCGGATGAACTTCAGTGAGAAGCCTGGATTCGGGCGCTGAAAAGAAAAATAGGGAGTGAATCGAAATTGAGAGAGAGAGACCTAAAATTTTAAAATCAAAGGGAAAGGAAAATTTAGCAGAGCTTGGTTTGATACTGCTCAGACGGTGCACCACTACTTTGCTCTACTTCTGAAAAAGTCGAAAGTGTTCCTCAAAATTAACGAGGTTTTATTTAATTATAAAATTACGATGAGATTTGGCAACATTTTCCACACATACATAGGCTGTCCCAAAAGTACCCGGACTGGTTCTGTAACTTCGAAACTATGATAGCTACAGACATGATCTTGGTCTCATTTTGAAGATCAACTCAATATTTATCGATTAATATCAAGATCAGCGCCATCAAAGAGACTAAGCCTAATTGACTAAGTTATGGCAATTTGAAATCAGTGAGTAGAGGAAAGGAAGGGTGAGGAATCCTCAGTGAGGTTTTTAAGGAAGATTCTTCATCAACGATATTGATATCTAAAAGTATGATCTGATATTGAGTTTTCACCCAAAAACTTCCATGTAATTCTAGAACAACCTGAAAACATTGCCCCGTGGTGGTTGGCTGTCGCCAGTTGTCGTCGTTCGCCTTTGGGCCAATAGTGTAAAAGGCAAATATCCCTGACCGACCGGGCCCACCTTGAACGGGTGGAATGCCGCACTAGAAAGCTTTGTGGATGCTCCAACAAGTCAACGTGCGGACTCACAACTCGAACTTCACACATGAATTTATGAGTAAAAATGAAGTTGAAACAATCCTTCATCCTTGTAGCCTTGACTTGGCTCCTTGTGATTTTTGGATGTTTCCTGCCCTTAAGAAGGAGTTTCGCAGACAAAGATTCGAATCGAGGACCGAAATCCAGAATGCAGTTCAGAACTTTTTCAACTCCATCCCAGGGAAAGAATTCAGGAAAACAATGTTAGAGAGGTGGCACGAGTGCATGAGTAAGTGCATCCGGTTTAATGGACGGTCTTTTGAAAAGCAAAAGGAAGTTATGGAAGATTCGGAGGAAAGCGGAAACGAAGATTAACTTTTTGAATCCTGGTAAGCGAAAAATCTTCCTCAAAAACCGTTGGGGTAAACTCTACTCACTATTTTAAATAATCATAACTCGGTCAATTTTTATTCGATTGAGTTGATCTTGGTCCTAATCAATAGATATTGAGTCAATCTTTAAAATGAAACCAAGATCATGTCTGTATCTATCGTAGTTTTGAAGTTATAGAACCAGTCCGGGTACTTTTGGGATAGCCTATGTATAAAATATTTCTCTACTTTTCTCTAACTTTCTGACTGAAACTTGAGGGAATTCATTCTAAAACACATGGTAAATATTCATCTCGAATAAATAAAATAAAACGTTCTGAATTCTAGGGTCTGCGCTTGTCTCATAAGAAACCACACAGAAATGCGCCTCAGCCTGGGCCTCTCTGTCTGCGGTCTCCTCAAAGGGAAGCCCTCTCCTTTATGGCCACGCTCAAGAGGGAGATACATTTCAGCCTGGCACCTCGACCTACAAGTCCGAAACCGTAGAGATCCAAAGCCAGAGAATTCTAGGTCCAAAGCCAGAGAATTCTGCGATAAAGAGTCAGGCCCCAATACCGTAACCGCTAACTCTGGCAAGAATCTTAAAGTAAGTAGGGAAATGCGAACTCATCCAGCTGCACCTCGACCGACGTATTTGATTCTGTACTTCACTGTCTTTTGGAATGAAACAATTCCCCACAGACTCATAGGTCTGGTTGGGAGGCCACCAATTTACAAATTTCATAAAAGACTACATGCTCAAGTTCGTTCACCATTGTAAAGATGGACCATTACAATAAAATATCAAATTTACACCATTGGCCTCGCCTTGACTCTTTTAAGCGATTCATGCAATTAAAATTCAAGCACAAATTTTTGAAAATTTCAAAAATAATGAAAAAGATCACAAAATGATCGGAATAGCCGCAGCGCTCCCTGTTGGCACGTCGTTGTACTCAAGCGGACGCCAAGCGTTCTTTCTCCTTTGCTCGCCGGAAACAACGCGGTGATGCCGAGCCTCTGCGCTCCGCAGCGGTGCCCAACATGCGCGCTCGCGACTTTCTGCTTCTTTCAATTTTGAATTCACGTGAGCTTAAACTTAAAACGGGGGAAAAATTTCCTTGTTACAAGGGAAAACGGATTACGGATGGAAAAATGGGTTACGGATCCGAAAATGTTCGTATTTCTATTAATCTTTGTGGCGCCCGAATCCAGGCTTTCCGCTGAAGCTCATCCGGCAGCGTTGAAGTGACGACGGCGCGGCGGGTCTTTTTCCGAGGTTTCCTTGTCGAAGCCTCAAAGACCTGACTCTGCACTTTGCGTTGAGACGGGGAGATTCGCCCCGTTACGAACCTTACCATTTTTCTTTGCATGTAATTAACCGCTTCGGCGCTCATTTAGGTAGTTGCGCCACCTATCTTCTGGCTATCGGATATTATGTATTAATACCATTTTATCGTATTCATTCAAACCTCTAAACTTTATAGTAAATCTTTTCATGATACGTGATGAATATATTTAGAATCAACTCGTCGGTACTTAATTACTTATAGACCATGGGCCAGCAAGGGGTTACCCTCCCCTCTCCCATGGGAATTTTGAAGATGGTGATTTTCTTGAAGCTCTCGACCGGTAGAAAAATATTTTTTTTTGTCCACACGAATTCTATCGTAGCAGAGGCGGGGAAGCCCCGCCCTAAACCCCCAAAAATTGTTCAGAGTTCCCAATTTTCCTCGAAAAGGCTTGAATCTAGAGCAAAACTCCGAATAACCAATCTGAAATCTCGTGTTTCCTTCTAGGAATGTTGTGAGTGACTTTGGTCATGACTCGCGGCAATCCCAAAATGGGGGAGTGGCTTAAAATGTCAATATATCTCACGTTCCCGCGCAAATGACCGTTTCGCCGCAATTTGCTGCATAGGGCTTAATTATTTCGTCCATGCAAATAAATGCATTGGTGGAAAATAAAATTTCACGCTATGGGATTACTTTTTTCTAAGGAAAGTTTCCAGAAATGGACCACTAGACAAGGTACGAATTTAAGCGATCTGATACATGTTTCTTAACCAGAATTTCTCGTGGAAAACGATTCACACAACCAAAATTACGGAAGCCAACTCCTAACGAAGGTATTAACGTTTTTATTTCACATTGGTTACGAGGAATTTGAACTGCCCGCTCACAAGAAACTCAAAGCTCTACGTGAGTCAAATCGCGCACGACAACGGTCTCAGCAAGTTTCTTAATCGAGCAATGTTCATTTCCCATCATGTGTTGTTCAAACTATTAGCAATTTGCTATAACTGAGCCAAAGCGTCAAGATTAAGGTTGCCAGATTTTTATATCGCAGAGACTGTCATGATAACGTTTAGCGCGCGATGTGAATCACGTAGAGCATTGTGTTTTCATGAGCGGGTGGTTTGAATTCACGCATTAAGAATCATTAAATATCTTCGTAAGGAGTTAATTTCGGTAATTTTCGTTGTGTGCATCGTGTTTTACGTAAATTTTGGTTAAGAAACATGTATCAGAATGCTGAAATTCGTACCTTATCTAGTGGTCCATTCTGTTCAATTTTCAGGAAATGAGTAAGCTAGCCTTTGTTGTAGAGATTGCAGCTGCATTGCCTTTTTTATCATACCAAGAGAGGAATATGTTTAATTTTCATAGGAGATTCAGGGTACCAGAGACATTTTTGATATAACTATTATTGTTACAGAGAGAGAGAAAAAGAGAACCATAGATAGTTGCCTGGAGTATTATTTTGAGGAATTATCATTTTTTATTATTAGTCATGGGCTTATTAGCTCTCCTCAAAATTCCAACCCGAATTCGGTAACTTGTTTTATGATAAATCATACTTATGTCTCAGGTATTCCAGAAGTAACCTTGACGGGAATGAAAACCGACCTAAAGGTGGATTTACAGAATACCGGAGATAACATCTACAAAGCAACCTACTGTCCAACAGTGCCAGGCGCGTATTTGCTCAATGTCATGTGGTCGGATCGACAAGTTAAAGGCTGTCCCTTGAAAGTAACGGTCTCAGCAGTTTGTGATGCAGCTAAAGTTCTATGCTCAGGTGAAGGGCTTGGTATCGGCACTGTTGGAAAAGACATTCGCAGTTTTATTGATACAAGGCGAGCTGGTCCAGGTAATATTGTCTCACTGAATACCTCTTTCAACATTTTTTATGAAAATGCCTCAAGGCTTTTTTTTATTTGTAGGCCTCCTGTGGTGTAGTGGTTGTATTGCTTGCTCTATGATTGGGAGGTCCTGGGTTCGATTCCTGGTCAGGTGACCCGAGTTTCATGGTCTCAAATAACGGTTACCTGGGGCTGGCTTGATTAAGGACGGAGGGGGATTCGGCTCTCGGGACAGCAAAGGGCAGGAGTATCCCTTAGTGGGGCCGATAAGTGGAAAATATCATAACAATCGTGCACTTGTGGAAGAAAGCATGAAAATTTCAGGGATTCATCTCTACCCTATAGACATTCGATTGAGACATAGACCCCAAAAATCTGAGCCCCCTGGGGGGGGCAGGGGGCCCCCCAAATTTTGAATTTTGAATAACTACGGAACGGCTAATGTTAGCGTAATTTTTTTACAACAGAACGATGGGAAATTTTATTAGGAACAAAACTGGTTCTTATGCATTTTTCCGTGGGATCGATATTTTAGGCGTGAAAACGGGAAAAACCATCGGGGGACGGGGAGCCGGCCGTTCTGAGGCAGATCCGCGCGCTGCGCTGCCTGCCCGGGACGCGCGCGGCGGCGCGGTACGGTGTTACCGACGAAACAACCGCTTGTCTTTGTTTAATCTCAACGATGCGCAGTTTTAAAAATATTATAAATTTACCGTACTGCCTAAATACTTTTCCGTAGTAATATAAGCCTTACTTTATATTATATTAGTAATAAATAAAAGCAAGCAAAAGGCGAAAGACTCCAATGTGAGAGCGCCGAGTCAATAGGAGGGATCGGTCATCGCGCATCACGTGCCTTGTTTTCCATGAACACAGAGCCTTTCCGACCTCAGTACAGAGTAAATTACCCTTTCCTTACGGAATTTTTGTAAAGGATTACATTTTAAGATATTAGAGCGAAATAAGATTTAAGTGGATAAAGATTTTAATAGATTTTGATCCACTTTTTCATGACTACTGGAAATGGGATCCTTGATAACTTATTTTTAGCTTATTTTTCATGTTACTTTCGGCGAATGGGACCATGAGCTGCTTACATAAGCAAGAATTCTGCAATACTTGACGCAAAGACATTGCTTGAGGAGTGAGGAGGGGGGAGAGGGGCTTCACAGTCCCTTGCCACTAAGGTGCCCAGATTTCCTTCCTTTTCCTCTAATATCGTTTTTCGTTCATGTTAATTGGTTTCTCGCAATTGCATAGGTACAGATACATACGGAACATTCCGACAGTGTTCTTTTCTCCTCTTTTTTACTCCAGCCAGTCAACAGACGTATTCATTTTCATGAACTTCCCAATCTTTCAGATATTCAACAAGTATGCATATTTCACAAAATAGAACGATAGGTATATCAAATGAATAATAAAAAAGAAGATATCTGAATACTATCGCTTCTTTTTATCGAGTCACACTTGAAGATTATTATTGGTATACTAACCACAAGACATAAAAAATGGAATTCAGCAGTTATAAAAATCCATGTATATTATCTTTTATTTTGTTCTATGAAGTTTGGAGTTTGGAGTGGAGTTGGAAACATTTGTATTGAAAATATAGGAGGAAATTTATTTATCATATGCAGGTTCTGATCCTTTAAAGAACCCCTGAGAGGGACCAGTACCTCAGGAAGAAATTCATTGCATTTCTTCTTTTTTAACCCGCAAATCTCGTACCAATTTTTTATTTGTATACAGCTCATGGAAGAATTCTAGGTATGTCTGAGACAATTTTCAAGAAACGGGACTTGCGAAATATGTATTGCACAAAACGCACACCTTAAACTTTATCGCACAGTATAACACTGATCAAATTAGCTTCTGAGATTATCAGAGGGTCAATTTCTTGTCAAAATATGAACAAATCAGTCAAAATCAGTAATCGGTAATCAGTTGCAAAATTACCGAGATTGAGGGAAATCGTGTGATGCGAGATTTTATTGATGACATAAGAGCAGGATATGTTCCCAGTAGGCGCGACTTCATATCACTCAAACGGACCGTTTTTGCAGATTAGCGGATATTGGCGGCTAATTTTTACTTAATAATATTCCTTATACTTATACAAGAAGCAGTCTAACAATGGTTTTTGGGGGGGTCTTTTATCCCTATCAAGCTTTCTCAAGATTCTTTTGGCGTTTCTTAGAGCAAGTTTTGAATGTGGTTTTGGTCCTCTTAAAAAAATGCCTATACGTAGCAATAATGTACCAAAATGTTCCTTCAAGAGAAGAGAATGAGCATGCTTGTTTTTTACTCATTTTTTTTTACAAAATTAGGTTCCCTGTCTTGAAAGTCTGGCTAGAAGCCGTCTCCCGGGAACTTTAGGGTTGGTAAGCATATTTAGATACCATCCTGGTACAAACACTTCAAAATCATTTTTCAGGTCATCGTGGTATACAAATAAGATGTGTGACTTTTAGCCCCCCCCCCCCTTCCCGAGACAACTGTACGTAAGATTTTATTCCGTTCAACTGATGACTGATACAGTTATCTTGGATGCTTTAATACTTGAACTTGACAAATCCATCCATACAACTAAGCAATCCAGAACTCCAGCACCTAACCCCTTCTCCTTCCGTTGCCGTCCGCTCGCTTGTATACATACATATTATATTACCTGCAAAAGTTAAGCCTTTTTTAAGGCTTCATAGGTAGTAAGATATATTCATAATATTTTTAAAACTGCGCATCGTTGAGATTAAACAAAGACAAGCGGTTGTTTTGTCGGTAACACCGTACCGCGCCGCCGCGCGCGTCCCGGGCAGGCAGCGCAGCGCGCGGATCTGCCTCAGAACGGCCGGCTCCCCGTCCCCCGATGGTTTTTCCCGTTTTCACGCTTAAAATATCGATCCCACGGAAAAATGAATAAGAACCAGTTTTGTTCCTAATAAAATTTCCCATCGTTCTGTTGTAAAAAAATTACGCTAACATTAGCCGTTCCGTAGTTATTCAAAATTCAAAATTCGGGGGCCCCCCCAGGGGGCTCAGATTTTTGGGGTCTATGTCTCAATCGAATGTCTATAGGGTAGAGATGAATCCCTGAAATTTTCATGCTTTCTTCCAGAAGTGCACGATTGTTACGCTTATCGGCCCCACTACCTTGAGGGATATTTGAAGTGGGTAAAAAAATAAAATAAATTCTGATCACTTGTTCGATACTTGTAAAAAGAAAAGATTTTGCAAAATGCCATTTATCTTTATTGCTTGATCCCAATGAACTTGTTCATTAATCTTTAATTCATTTTTGAAAAATAGAGAGTGTACTTAGTTCGCAAGAATTTTTCCAAATTTTTTGGAACGATGCATGCGACCTCTCTGCCATTATGTATGGCATGCGTAGTAGTGGTAGTACTAGCAGGAGCAGTAGTAGCAGAATTAGTAATAGTAGTGGTAGTAGTAGTAGTAGTAGTAGTAGTAGTAGTAGTAGTAGTAGTAGTAGTAGTAGTAGTAGTAGTAGTAGTAGTAGTAGTAGTAGTAGTAGTAGTAGTAGTGTCTTATCGCTGCTTTGTCAGGTCTTTGTCAGATGGAATGGACGACATACTGTCGGAAACTCAGGAGGTGCCTTCAGCTTGTCATGATTTCCACCTGACAAAGGCATGGCAAAGCAGTAATAAGACATAGCTGACCAATAACATGCTGCCATTTAACCTAAGTCATATTTGTCGGCCAGACAAACACAAAATGTCAGAAATCGGCCTGCTGTACTCTTCAATTTGTCAGAATGATACATTCCATATTCTTTTAATGTTAAGTGGCTGTCTGATTAGCTGATAATAGGTTGCAAATACAACCGTGACAGATGAGCATACCCTTATGGTCAAATATGGATGTATTAATATTCTTTCTACGAGTCGTAATCCAAGTATAATGACAGAACAATTTTTCTACTGATTTGTGTCAGTTCCACTACTGTGGCGCAGAATATTCTTAAGCACAGCTATGTCCCAATGAAGTTTGACTCTCTACAATTCTATCATAAAACAGCTGAAAATGAGGACTAATAGGGAATTGTTGTGGCATGGTCATCCACAGCCCTGATGATAGATTGACCCAGGAGCCTCAGTTTTAACAAAAAAACGCCTGAACCATTACCCAACCAAGACTTGCTCTGTTTATCTTTTTATTTTTTCATTTTTTTAGGAGAATTAAGTGCACATTGTGTTGGTCCTCACAAAGTTGCTTATTGTGAACTCTATGATCATGGTGATGGAACTTTTACATTGAATGTCAAACCGCAAGAAGCTGGAAAACATACTCTTACAGTCAAATATGGAGGTATTACTTTTCCTTTTTATGATATGTAATCCTAATATGAAGACTTCTATTAGGATTAATATCTATGTAGGATAATTTATTTCACTGATTTAGAAAAGATGACTCTGTGTCATCTACTTACTGTTATTGAAAAAAATATTGTTTTGAGGCCCCATCAGCCTACCTTCATACCGATAAGGGAAGCTCCTCAAGTTATCCTCTAGTTTCAGGATAAAACTTACATGTTTTTGTGTTTCTGTGATGAGTAGGTGTGTAGGAAGAAAGTGCTGAAAGAGTTCCAAACCAGATTTTGCAAGGGTTACTCGACAATAGATAATATCTTTAATATAGGAAGTATCGTTAAAAACTTGAGTAAAAAAAAAGAAAGTTTTTGCATATTTTGTTGACTTCTCGACTGCTCGTGACCAGGTTGACCGTTTTAGTCTGTATGACAAGCTGCTGGCCCAAGGAGTATCATCCAAAATGGTAAATATTCTGAGACAATTGTATGATGAAACAAACACTAAGGCATGGTGCCGTGATGGTGATGTAACAGAAGAGTTCACCTCCACTATGGGAGTCAAGCAAGGCTGCCTTTTAAGCCCTCTATTATTTGCTTTGTTTACAAATGATATCGTGGATCATCTCAGAGGGGGTATCAGTATAGCAGGAAAGAAAATAAATATCCTTGCATACGCTGCCGATATTGTGTTACCAGCAGCATCCATGGTAGAACTACAAGAAATGGTCAATTGTTTAGCACAGTATTGTCATCTACGGAACTTGCAGATTGATTTAAAAAAGTCCAAAATAATGGTTTTCAGAAATGGCGGTAAGCTGGCAAAGAATGACAGGTGGTATCTAGGAGAAAAAGAGATAGAAGTAGCGAATGAGTACAAATATATGCGAGTGGTGCTGACACCATGCATTAGTTTTGTTAAACACTTTTAGTCCAAATTGCTACTTCCAAATTTGCATTGCAGTCCTTCAACAACATTCTGTATTAATGATGTCCCTCTGGACCAAAAGTTACATATTTTAAAGCATCTCTGAGAAATATAGTTTGTTACGGCAGGTCTGGGGAGGATCTTTTTTTAAGGAGTTGGAAATTTTTCAGAAACATTTTTTGAAGAGAATTCTCTGGCCACCTACCTACACCCCCTAATTTAGTACTAATCTTAGAAACTGAAGTCTCACCGATTTTTGTACATACTTTGGAATTACATTAAAATTATTAAAATAAATGCCTAAATACAATATCAGAGGAAAGGTACCTGAATTTTCTCGATAAGCAATTGATCTCAAAAAATCTGTGTTGGTTTAGGGGATAGCAGGGTATATGTAAATTTTATAATATTCGAATGGAACATTTTCTTGATGAAATAGTTGATGTGCGGCATATTGTCAATTCGATAGAGGAAAAGATCTTAGAGAGACACCAATTCAAGTTGAGAGAAAGTCAAAGACACATTTTATTAATAGAACTGTACTTTAACGAGGATTTTGATAAAAGTTGCATGTACAGTAAGGATTTAAGTAGAATGGAAATCAATGTAATCATGAGAATGAGATGTGAGCTTATATTGGAATTAATAAGTATGTGATCAAAGCAAGCAACAACTTACGTGACATGTGTAATTTGTATTAAGAGGAGGACGTGTTTCATTTTGTGGCTCAGTGTGCAATGGGCCTGTTGCATGCAAGAGATACAACCGTGCGAATAGACTTTTTAGAGGTTCAATGACATGAAAATTACGATGATCACACTAAAAAAGTCTGAAATACACTCCTTACTGCGCAATTTGCGTTGTTAGGAGCGCGCTTTTTCAAATTTCCCGCGTCGAGGGGCAGTTTTCCGACGGAAACAATTAACGGCAGCTCGCGGCTATTTCCGGTCAACTAAAACTGACAACATAACCTAAAAATCGGAGCTCGTGATATCGTGAAATGAAATGTAGAAGGATTGCATTGGATATTTAAAAGTTAATCGATTTGGTGACCGCATAAAGCGTATATGGACCACTATAAGAGATCACGTTGGGTTTGTCAACAAACCGAAGGAAAAAATAACAACAACAACGACGACTCGGCATCTTCCGGAAATCACCGAGCCCGCCGTTTGCTCGTTTCCGGTGATTAGAAAACTGCCCCCAGACGCGGGAAATTTGAAAAAGCGCGTTCCTAACAACGCAAATTGCGCAGTAAGGAGTGTATTTCAGACTTTTTTAATGTGACCATCGTAATTTTCGCGTCATTTAACCTCTATATAGTCTATTCACGCGGCTGTATCTCTTGCATGCAACAGGCCCATTTTAGCCGAGATTAGACGTTTACATTTTGAAGATGAGAGATTTGTAGAACCAGAAATTTTTGAATTGTAACGTTAAGAAGGATTCCAACTCAGCTCCAATATCTCGCCGTTTTTGTCTTTTCGTACTGTAACCATTGTGCGTTTTGGTTGTGTTGGCTTTCAGTTTCCCCAACATTTTTTCAGAACATCTCAACTTCATAATTGTTGGGCCCTTTATCGGGTACTTCTATTTTTTGGTGCAACTCTTTGTAGAGTCGAGATGAGTTTTCAGCAAATACCTTATTTTCCCGGAATCGTTTGGCCCTCTTCTCATATCCTGCCACTCTTGCCGCTTTGGCTTGTAATTTCTGTAAGCCTCTCCATGGATTCTTTTAGATCATCCTCAGAGCTGATGCGATGCTTGTGGTAAAGGATCTGTTTTCGCTATTTCATGAGATTACTCTCATTCCCTTTCTTTATTTCTGTTAGCTGGGATATTTCTATCCAGAGTTCTTCTATTTTGGAAATAAGTCATTGTTTCCGGATTGGGTCTTCAAGCCAATTCTTTCTTTTGGGCCTTGGAGGTTTTTCTTGGCCTGATTCTCTAATAGTTAGCTGCCCAGCTGTATGTATAACATCTCACACAAACGTCAACGTCACTTCTTCATTGTTTTTTTCCTTTTCAGTTAATTACTTCACTAATTGCTTAATTTATGTGTCTCAAAAGTTCTTTCAATACCAGGTTTTCATTAACTTTGTCGAGCGGTTTTCTGGTTTCTTCTGAGGGAGCATTACTATCAATTAACAAAGTAATTTGGTTTGCTAGTTTTGAGGTGTATTCTTCATTGTTTTCCACCTTACCTTCATTTAGACTCCTCTAATGGCTTCGATCGTGAGGGCCTTCATCGTTTTGAACTTCTACACAACTTCTACATAACGGGCTTGTCTGATTTAAAATCCATTTCGACTTATGGAGACAGAGGAACCCAAAATCACTTTTGGAAATTGATGCAAACAAACTAGCTACGATTCTACCAGCGAACTAGCAAAGATTCATAGAAAACACCAAAAAACTGAGCAAAAACAATTGAGAAACATCAAGGATGATGTAAACGCCAGCATTTAAAGAGAATTTTTCGAACCAAATAGACAGAACAGTGAGGATGACAACCGATTGCGTCAAAGCAAATCTTCACAAGATCAAAATACACAGGAAAAAATGTCAGTTGATAGTGTAGAAGTTCAAGCTAACAGGAACAATTGGCGTAGGTGGAATCTGTACCCTGATGCGTTGGTGTCTAGTTATGCTGTTCTATAGAAGCAACGCATGACATCGATGTTCATTTCTCTCGTCCAAGTCATGCGCTGCCTCGGAATTCCTGCCTTGGTGGTTGCCGGCTGACTTGCCGGTAAAACACCGGAGGCAGGAGGTGAAGGGGATCTGCTCGGGGTTGGCCGTCGCGCCGTTAGACGCTGGGCTGATCCACGGCCGTCTTCAGCTCCAGCGTTGTGAGGATGAACTGATACGTCAACTACCTCACAGGTTGACGCAACCGAGGCTTCTTCTTGATGATTCACTGCAAGACACTCGATAACCTGTCATAGGGCTGCAAACTCTATGACAGGGAGTTCGCGGCTGAGAACCTTAGCTTGGGACGAGTCCAAGCCTACTTCCTGGGATGCCACAGGTTTTGATTTGGCCGACCAGACTGTTCCCATCCGCTTGCTCGCGTACCTCAGGGTTGCCAGCCCAGAGGGGCCTCCCGTGCAACACAATGTGTTGCCCCTGCGGTATTATTATTATTATTTATATATGAAGTTACCTCCAGCTTTGCTGGGTAGTTGGGCTCTCTTCACGTGAGTAAACAATGCTCATTGGTAGAGAGAGTAGAGTGGGTTGAGACCGGTGTTACCTTGGCTATTAATGGCCAATTTACAGCCGACGATAAGGTTTACAGTAACCGGGGTGGGAACTGTGTCCTAAGACGCCCAACCAGAGGTTGCTTCTCGTCGATGATGGTGGGGTAGGGGT
>NW_017549609.1:320343-370493 GCF_001854935.1 Bemisia tabaci
TAACCTTTGGACCCCCCTAACTTTTGACAGGGGGGTCAGATCGACTTCCGGTTTGCGCCAAAAATTTTCTTTTTTCATGCTCTTTCTAACGATGAATCACATGATGGGGGTTGCCATTTGAAATTTTTGAGTTGCCCCCCGCCCCCCCTCCCCCTGGGGGGGTGAAAAACTGAAAAATACCTCACAAAGTTTCCCCCTCGATATGAGGAAGGACGCCACAAACCGCAAATCGATATCATAATTAAAACTAAAGTTATGGCCAGTGGTGCGTAACTTTTGAATAACCCTGTAGGAGCATAAATAACCTCATATAAAAATTCCAGAGGCCGAAATGTAAAATTAGCTGCGTTAATTTGTTGTCATTTTGTCATAGACAAATTATTTATCAATTAATGACTCATATAATACGAGAGATTTGAAATGCAAGAAACACTTAGACCCATTTTACCACCATGGCGTCAATCAGAGACAAGGTTATGCTTTGAGGTTGTATTTCATTTTATCAGATGTTACTGTTAACTCGCCAATTTTTCAGTTATTTTCCTTGGGGTTGTCACCTTCACTTATTCACTCTGGCCATTTTGGCTAATCATCCATCATCAGGTGTCTTCTGAGAGACTAGAACGACTAATTGCTCTCCGTACTTCGTTATGGGCCGTCCATAAATTACGACACCTATTTTTCCCGACTTTTCGACCTCTCCGTCTCTCCTGTCACTCACATGTGTCTCACCTCCAGACCTCCCTAAGAATAACGCCCTTTCGAGCATAACCGACCCCCCCCCCTTTGTTGCGTAGGTGTGGGGTTGTTGGAAACCTTTGCTGAGGTGTATCACACATTGATTCATATCGTGGTTCATGCAGCCCCAAGATTAAAAAAAGAAGCATTTCTGAAGCACTCTTTTAAGAATTTTCAAGCATATTTATATAATTTTTTCCTAAGCGCTAAATTTTCTCCCTGTATCGTAGAACTTTGCTTCGTCCACAAATAAACACATCTCTGTTGTTTGGGTGGTTTGTTTCCAAAATGCCAAGCGTTTACTAGATGTTTTTGCCCTTTCACGTGACTTTTGACTGCAGATTTGCCCATCATTACCATTTTTAAAGACTGTCCGCCGCAAAATACATATGCTGCATATTCATTATCATCAGATTCGGAGGAGCCAATCTTTATAGTTATCATGGTACAACCATTCATCATTGAGAATACAACCACCCAGCTTACCGTTTTGTTTAACCACCAATGTTCCAAGTGAAATTGAGAAAAAAACTATAGATCGAATCTATATATCGGATCCCTGACGTGAAATTTCAATTCTACAAGTAGAAATAGTAAAGTATCAGTATGCTGAACATTTGTGAGTAACGACTAGAAGCCCATGGCAACATCAATTCAACAAGAAAATCGCAAATATTATACGGCATTTTGGCCCGTATGCCCTCCTCCTCCTCCCCCGTAACTCGGAAACCGTTCCTCCGCTCATTTTGAAAGTTTTCTCTGAGCTTTGAGTTATTGTAAGCTTCAATTAAAACTTGGTTAAACGGCCAAATTGGCTGCCTAAAATGCAGGCCATTTTTTGGAGAACTCCAGAGAAAATTTGCGCAATTTGCGGCTCTGAGGGGTAATTTTTTGCTACCAAAGTTTACCATATGGTTGAAAACTGTGGTATTAGTGATCTAGTTCTTCAAATTACCATATTTAAGAAACCCAGGCATTACGACTATCGAGGAAATTTCATTTCAGTTATGTAAGAGGACATACTACCGGTGATTTACCTATTTTAGTCCCAAAGTACCTTTAAATCAAAGTTTTTTTCCAGAAGCTCAACAGAATGTGTTTTTTTATGGCTTAAATGACTCAGTAGACACTATACTCCAAGAATCTGAAGAGTTTTTGCTTTTGACTCGTTGAAAAGTTTAAACTGGTTCAAGCAAACTGTGCCAGAAGAATGTTACGAAAAATCGGCGAAAATGCACGATGTGGCGCCACTTCGAATGGGGAAAGGGGCGTTGTAAAAGTGATGACATAAATTGTGTAATTTTTGGTAAGTGCCCTAAAAAGCGTATTACCTTATAAAATTTCAAAGCCGTAACAACAATTTAAAGGGGGGGAAAAAATTCGCGATAAGGGGGAAAAACGCGATTTTTAAAATTTGGAACTTGTCGGCCGATACGGCACCACTTGGGATGATCCAATCTGGCTGAAATTTGTAGTAGGTTAATTTCAAACCAAAAAACAGGGGGATCAAACCTTTGATGAATGTTTAAAGTTTCACTGTTTTCTAGAAAAATTATACTATAATAATCCTAAAATTCCGACAGGGTAGTATCCTCTTGCATAAAAACAAGCAAAACAGCTGGCACCGGCTGCGGTGGCGGTTTTCATTTCCGTCAAGCTTCTTTCTCCGGACATGTTCAGACATACTGCGCTTTTGAATTCACAAGATAGTTGTATCAGTATGTATACAATGACGTTGCTTTGGCTTGACCCCCTTTCCCCTTTATCACCCAATTGTCACTTGCCTCCAGATCCCCCTCCCCTTCCTTCATATGTGGGTGTGATTTATGGACAGCCCCTTGCCCTTATATCCAATTACATGGGTGATAATCATGTGTTAGCTCGTGTTTTCGGGATTTTCATTTTTAGTTTTTTAAGACACCTTATGATGGCTGATGCAGCCAAAATGGTCATAAAGCAGTAATAAAAGTGATAACCCAGAGAAAAATCGGTGGGGTTTTAAAAATTGGGAAGTTATAGGGTTATACCTTTACTAAAAAAGAAGCATCGTACTGCGATATAAAACTCTGCCATAGCCACTAATTCAGTCCATGAGGAAACTTTTTCAAACTAAGATAACACGCAGATCACAAATTTTGAAGATCCGAACCAACACCAGTTTTTTAAATTGGCCATCTTATTCCGCCTTCAACTAATGAAACAGTTCAAGAGTTTTGAGGAATCAAAGTTGAGGGTAACATACCGATTGAACAAAAAATAGTCAAATGCAAGCACCGCAGACAGCTAAGTGGAATTTTCCTTCCACTTCCTCGTCTCCTCAAGCAGTCAGTGGTCTTGCCCATCCTTGAGACGTGCGTACCCAAAAAGGCAACATCCACTCGGAGCTGCTTGCAGTCTTCCCATTTCTGCATTTTTCGGATCATTGTCACATAGCCTCAAATTTAAATTTTCAAAACTGCTGAAGCTTCTAAATTAACGGCGAATTCGTGGAGGGATGCTAAATTCAGTCCTGAACCGGGTAGGTAATAATTCTAAAGAAGCTATTATATGACACTAATGTAGTAAAATGTATGTCTGTGGTTTAAAAAAACGCTCTTGGCTAGACTCTAGTTGTGCCCCAATGACAGTTTGGTCTTTGCAAGACCCCTTTCCTATCACTGATGGCTCAGCAATTAAAATCAAGTTTGCATAGCTCTTCTCTGGCTGAAAACGTACTTAGGGAAAAGTTCATCTTTTTCGCATCTTTAACCTATAGCTGGCAAAAAAATAACTACCGAACCGTTCGTTTCTTCAGAGCATAAGAACACTCATGAGATGTAAAATAAGGAAGCCCATTGAACAAACTGGTATCAGTTCAGATCAAAAGCTATCCATATATTTTCTTCTTTAAAGGAAATTTCTTCATTTCAAAAACTAAAAACTTACACATGACCTAAAATTTAGATGGTTCTTTTTGAAAACCGGACCTAGCTATCTTCCTGTTTTTGGAAGATATCAAAGTGTCAAGGTTTCTATCTGAAAATTTGGAAAAGAAACTTTGAAACGTGAGTAATCAATGGACCCACTTCAAAGAACATCTAGGGGAAGACGAAAATGCCGTGTTTGCAACAAGTAGATCCCTGCTACTGTCCTAAACGGAAAATTCAGATGTCGTCTTGAATGCAAAAATGTTTACTCGGGCTTAGCTCCTCAGAAACTCAAAATGAGGATATACAGGGTTATTCAAAAGTTACGCATCACTGGCCATAACTTTAGTTCTAATTATGATATCGATTTGCGGTTTGTGGAGTCCTTCCTCATATAGAGGGGGAAACTTTTTGAGGTACTTTTCAGTTCTTCACCCCCCCCCCCAGGGGGAAGGGGGCGGGGGGCAACTCAAAAATTTCAAATGGCAACCCCCATCATGCGATACATTGTTAGAAAGAGCATGAAAAAAGAAACTTTTTGGCGCAAACCCGAAGTCGATCTGACCCCCCTGTCAAAAGTGAGGGGGGTCCAAAGGTTATTTAGGGGGTCCGTACCTTCATTTTTTAGAGTAGCTTCGGCGGCTCTTGGACATACCGTTTCTCTTTTCAAAGAGTCCTCGAATACTCCAAGTCTGATACCGAAGTCATCATATTGCCCCAGGGCCACCACAGCCCCCGCGTAGGGGAGGGGGGTGGGCCTGTTACAATGAAACATTGCATGAAAATGCGAAAAGTCACAGAAGAGTCAAACTTAGCATCAAATCCGAGTGGAACTTCTTGCCAATGTTAACGCAAACGCAGCCTGCGACTTTAAAGTGAGTTTCCAAACCTCTTAGCCCCCTGCCCCCCCTCATTTTTGGTTGCAGAGCGGGTAAAAACCGGGAAATTCACTACAAATAATGCCCGAAACTAATGTCCAACTAGAGGAGGACCCTTGAAACGTTGCGCTCAGTCGGAGAACTGCAACACAGGAACTGCCGCCCACTTTAAGGACGGAAACATCCATAAAACCCCCGCTGCCCCCCTCTTTTTTCGTTGCAGAGCTGGTAAGAACCGGGGCATCATTTCTGGCGCATTTCCCGGTTCTTACCAGCTCTGAAACGAAAAATGAGGGGGCAGCAGGGGTGTTTTGGATGTTTCCGTACTTTAAGGGGGTGGCAGTCCTTGTACTTCAATGCTCCGACTGATCGCAACGTTTCAAGGGTCCTCCTCAAGTTGGACATTAGTTTCGGGCATTATTTGTAGTGAATTTCCCGGTTTTTACCCGCTCTGCAACCAAAAATGAGGGGGGGCAGGGGGCTGAGAGTTTTGGAAACTCACTTTAAAGTCGCAGGCTGCGTTTGCGTTAACATTGGCAAGAAGTTCCACTCGGATTTGATGCTAAGTTGGACTCTTCTGTGACTTTTCGCATTTTAATGCAATGTTTCATTGTAACAGGCCCACCCCCCCCCTCTCCTACGGGGGGGCTGTGGAGGCCCTGGGGCAATATGATGACTTCGGTATCAGACTTGGAGTATTCGAGGACTCTTTGAAAAGAGAAACGGTATGTCCAAGAGCCGCCGAAGCTACTCTAAAAAATGAAGGTACGGACCCCCTAAATAACCTTTGGACCCCCCTCACTTTTGACAGGGGGGTCAGATCGACTTCCGGTTTGCGCCAAAAATTTTCTTTTTTCATGCTCTTTCTAACGATGTATCACATGATGGGGGTTGCCATTTGAAATTTTTGAGTTTCCCCCCGCCCCCCTCCCCCTGGGGGGGTGAAGAAATGAAAAGTACCTCAAAAAGTTTCCCCCTCGATATGAGGAAGGACGCCACAAACCGCAAATCGATATCATAATTAGAACTAGAGTTATGGCCAGTGGTGCGTAACTTTTGAATAACCCTGTACACCGAATATATGACCGGGTAAGTATATTATGTCAAGCAAATCCTGTACTTGCATCTTAAACTTGGCAAGTAACAGGTTACTTTACAATGGCCGTACTGAACATGGACTTATCAAACCTGAGAGAAAATTTCCGTCCAAAAATATCTGAATGGTATAATTTTTTACATTTAATGTACAAGAATAATACGTTTATACAAAAACTCACCTATCCAATATACAAGAAACTAGAAGACTTTCAACTTCATTTGCGTCAATATTGAGTTGTTTCGATATGAATGGAATATAAATTCTAGTATAAGGAGTTATTAGTTTAATTAATACTTGCGTTCTAATATTCCTCAACAAATCTGGAACAGTACCAAGAGCAGAGTAATAAAATAATGGTTCCAATCAAAATCAATCTCAACAAGATAGTTGCATGCGGCGAGGATTTTTAGTTCAGAATATGTTACTCATGGAACTTATGGCAAAGAACTGATCAAGGTCTAAAAGTAAATTAAAAACTCTAAAAAAGCTCAAGAAAGTTTCTTAGAATTACCAAAAGAAATTGACAATATCCTTGGGCAGTTTTCTGTTTGATGCAATTACAAAGTCGTGACATCAATACAAAGGGGAGCCCTAGAGTGCGTCAGAAAAAATGAAAGTCTGAAATGTTCCGCTCTCCAGGCGGCAATCGATGACGTTTGGTAAGAAAGCATGTTTGCCAAAATTTGGGTCAATTTCAACCATTATAAATAGTACCAAAGGTCAATTTTGTGATGAAATTACGATATTTAGGTTTAGACCTCGATTTCGTACAAAAAACTCGATTTTACGCTGAAATCGTGCGTTTACAAGAAAAATGCCACATAACTCAAGTTGCAGAGGATGAAATTTTACTCTAGTAAGACGTCTTTGTAAACGATAAAAATAAAATTGAGCTAGAAAAACTCACCACCGTTTTTATTTTTTTAGTCCTCAGAATTTCCGAGGTCTTACAAAGTAGCGGTTTAAAAGACTCATTTTTCACGAAAATAAGTCGAAACAGGGTGTAAATGAACTGTAGGCAAGTGTTGAGGATGCAGATGTCATCAGAACTTCCTCAGTTTCAAAAAAAATTCCAACTATTTTGCACAATCCTCCAAAAAGTGTACAGCTCGAGAAGCAGGATCGTCCTACAATAGTAAGGGAGAAATGCCGTTTGACCGGAAAAAATTGCGTAACAAACTTTCCCTATGTAATCATCATCAGTAGGTCCCCCTGAACGACTTCCTAAAAGTTAAAAATGGTCGCCCCCCCCCCGGAACACCCCTCAAAGTGCTCAAAAGTGAAAATGGCGGCCGTAATGCGGTCTGGGAAATCGGTATTTTAAAATTCTCATTCTGTCTCATGTGAGGTATCATATCATATGTAATTTTGATCGTAGATTTCATAAATGAACTCCACAAGGCCCCCCAGTCAAAGAGGGCACTCCAAATCAAAGATGGCTGCCAAATGTGACAGGCAGGAGGTTGCATTTTTTTAAATATTCATCAAAGGAACAAAGAAAGTGAAGCTTCTCTATTTTCATGTATTTACGGCCATGAAACCTAAATTTGATGTTATAAATGTATTTAATAAAGGAAATGAAAAGAAACATATGACTACGGAGAGAAACATAAGCTCAGAAGCGTGTTTGCACTTTTATGAGTTAATGTGTTAATGTATGTCAACAGATACTCTCTTCCAATTGTCGTGCGTGTTCTCCCTTCTTTAGCAATCCCTGCACACATGATTTATCCTGTTTTCTTCCATTAACGTCTTAATACTAGATGGAGCTATTTTCCATAGCTGCACTAATCAATAAATAAAACAATCTCAAATACGGGAGGAAAACAAACTGGATCGCAATACCTTATATATTTTTACCACGAAGACAACAGCAGGGAGAAGTAACTAGGCAACTAAAAACTGTACAATGTTGTAAAGTTTTTACATTCTCCCCCCCCCCTAAAAAAGGTATGTAGATTTAATATCATTAAAAATTTGAAAGATTTTAAAATTTCATCAGTATAAACTTCGTGCTCTTTTTTAATCATATTGAATTTAAGTTAATCATCTCTTAACGGTAATACACAAACTTCAGTGATGGCTCTCACTAGTGTGGATGTTGGTGTTTTCAATGTAACTACTCTTGTGATGCCATCTGATCCTGGGTGAAGTTTTTGTATTCTTCCTAGTTTCCAAAACAACGGGGGACAGGATCTATCCCTTATTACGACTAACGATCCTATTTTCGGAGATTCGTTTTTTGAGTGTCACTTGGAAAATTTTTGTGTGTGTTGAAGATACTCGTTTTGCCATTTTTTCCAAAATATGTTGAATCCTTCCTGTATTACCTCATGCGCCTGTAGAATTTTTGTAGATTGCTTTGTAGGGGTATTATCGGGATAAGATTTGAGAGGTCTTCCTATTAAAAAATGACCTGGCGTCAATATGTCAAACTCTTCAGGGGCGCTGGATAAGGGTACCAAAGGTCTTGAATTGAGCACAGCTTCAATTTGAGGGACAAGCTGCGTTAATTGCTGTAAATTAAATATTCTTGCTCTTATTACTTTATACAATTGCGACTTGAATATTTTTATTGCTGACTCCCAAAGTCCACCATGATGAGGAGAATTTGGAGGGTTAAATTTCCATTCTATGATATTTTCTGTCATGTATTTCTGGATATCGGGATCCTTTGTTAGTAAATCAAACTGGTTTTGAAGGTGATTGCTTCCTCCTAAAAATGTTCTACTGTTGTCCGTGAAAATTTTTGTAGGTAATCCTCTTCTTGCTATAAATATTTTAAATGCAGAAAGAAGCGCTTTTGAAGAAAGATCAGAAGTTACTTCAAGATGAAGTGCTTTCGACACGTAGCATACAAAAATTATGACATATGTCCGCAACACATTAGCGTTTTTTCTGAATGTTGCTCTCACGCTCAACGCTCTGGTGTAATCAATACCCACCCTTGAAAACGGCTTTGCTTGTGTCACCCTTGATGTTGGTAATGGAGCCATTATTTGTGAGCACTGTTTTGGATTAGTCCTTACGTACTTCATGCAGCTGTTTACAATTTTCTTTGTTTCTGTTGGGCCACTTAAGGGCCAGTATTCTCGCCGTATGTGTGCTAGTAAGATTTGTGGCGGTGCATGCAAAAGTTTGAGGTGTTCTTGATGAAAGAACAGCCTTGTAAACCTGTGCTTTGCTGGCAGCAGAATTTGATGCTTTTGTGAGAATGTTAATTCAGAATTAGTCAAACGGCCTCCAACTCTCAAAATTCCGTCTTCATCCAAAAAGGGGTGCAGCGATCTAACACTGCTCGAAGGGAGAACCATTCCAGACTTTTTAGCCAGGTACATTATTTCTTGAGAAAACGCTTCCTTCTGAATATGGCGCATGCAAAGGTTTCTTGACTTTTCTATTTCTACTAAGGATGGTAGTTCTAACGGACTCTTTCTCATTTTCTTTTTGATGCTACCTTTCCTTGAGCCTTGGATTGCATTTTTGCAACGGTTTATGAACCGTAACAGATATGCTAGAATTCGTAGTATCTTGTTCAAGCTGTAAAATTTATTTAGAAGATTTGTAATTTCATCAGGCGTTTTTATCAGCGCTGAACAAAGCATGATTTCTTCATTTCCTTCCGAATTTTGTGTCAAAAATTTTGACTGATCAGGCCATTTTGATTCGCCAGTGGAAATGAAATCTGGTCCGTTCCACCAAACTGTTGAAAGTTTCAAGCTTTCAGCATCTGTTCCTCTTGAAATTATATCTGCGGGATTGTTCTTCGTTGGCACATGGTGCCAAACAGCTTTCAAGGCTGTTGTCGTCTCTTGAATTTTCTTGACACGATTGGAAACAAAAGTTTGCCATTTACTTGAGTTAGAGTTGTTAATCCAATGGATAGCTGTCGTTGAATCCGTCCACAGTACAATTTTTTGAGGCTTTAATTGTACTGCTTCATTTACTTTTCACATGAGATCAGACAGGAGCACAGCTGCCGCTAATTCTAAGCGAGGGATAGTATGAGCTTTCTTGCTTGGCGCCACTCTCGACTTGGAACAAATTAAGCTTAATTGGAATTCTGTGTTTGATTGCGGATTTATTGACATTAAGGCATAAATACAAGCTCCATATCCTCTCTGAGATGCGTCAGAAAAGCCATGAAAAATAGGAGCACAGTCACTAAGAACCTCGTAAATACGGCGGGGTATGGTGATTGGTTCCAAAAATGGCATTCCAAAAATGTTAGGTCTGCTCATATCTTGTTCCACTCTTGAAGTATTTCAATGGACAGTGGCTGGTCCCAATTTTTTGTTTACTCGAGCCAAATTTTTTGCATTAAAAATTTAGCCTTTACTATTATTGGGCTTACTAGTCCGAGGGCGTCAAACAATTTTGATATGTCAGATAATATTATCCGTTTTGAAAATGTACCACTTTTGTTGAACTCAGGCGATGATTTGAAGAAAAAGTAGTCTTCTTTCGGCTTCCACCCCACTCCCAACGCTTTTGATTCTTCACTGCTGTCGAAGTAAAACGGGTTCGTTCTTTGCTTTTCTGTAGTTAATACAGCAGGATCGTTTGATTGCCATTTGCGCAGGTTTACTCCGTACGGTTCAAGTATTTCTTCCGATTCTTCTTTTAGTGTTCTGGCCGACTTGCTATCGTTTGCACCTCCTAAAAAATCATCGACATAAAACTGTTTCAAGAGTGTGTTTGCCGTCTTGGGGAACTTCGTTTTGCCTCTAATGGCAGCTTCTTTCAGACTTCGTGTTGCCAGAAATGATGCTGGTCCAGTTCCGTAAGTCACTGTGTTTAATCTGTATATTTTTACAGGGTCTTTTGAATTCTTTTTCCACAAAATTCGTTGCAACTCTCTTTGTGAGAGATGAATCCACGTTTGTCTGTACATTTTTGTGATATCACCAACTACAGCAACTGGAAACTCTCTGAATCTCAAAAGGATCTCAAGGAGCGTGTCTTGGACAGAGAGGCCAACACTTAAAATGTCATTCAAAGATTTGTTTGATGAGGATTTTGCAGATGCATTGCATACCACTCTTAATTTTGTCGTTAGCGAATTTTGTCGTAAAACTCCTAAATGCGGAATATAATATGCTGGGAAGTTGGCCGCCTCCGAATCCGGGACTTCGCTCATGTGTCCTAATTCTTCATATTCAGTTAAAAAATCACAATACATTTTCTTCAATACTGGATTCTTTTCTAACTTTCTCTCCAAGAAATACAATCTTCTTAAAGCCAATCTTTTTGAATCTCCTAGCACAATTCTTCATATTCAGTTAAAAAATCACAATACATTTTCTTCAATACTGGATTCTTTTCTAACTTTCTCTCCAAGAAATACAATCTTCTTAAAGCCAATCTTTTTGAATCTCCTAGCACAGTCGGATCTTCCTTCAGAAGTAAACGGACGATGAATTTTCCATCTGGCCCGATAGCAGTCGTGTTAGGGTACAAGATTTCACATTCCTGCTTCCCACATTTGTCGGATTATAGGAATCCATTCTCTATATCCCAAAATTGGGCCATTGTTTTGTTGAAGATTGATTCTTTTACGAATCCTGCAAACCTTCTTGATTGTACTGATTCTTTGTACTTCACTTCTTGGTGGTCCGTTGTCAGGGAGCCGCCTGCAACCCATCCGAAAATGGTTTTTTGCAAGCATGGCCAATTCTTATCGGCCGGTATAAAATCGGGCAACAGAGCGTTCCAAAAGACATTTGAGCCTAAAGTCAAATCTACCGAGCTGAGTTGATCAAACGTTGGGTCCGCTAATGGTAGATGGGTCGCCACACTCATAATTTTTTTTTTTTTTTTTTTTTGCACGAATTAAACTTGTACAAAGGTCGCTAATAGACATACATAGATGTCTTTTAAAGCTTAATTAATCTATAAGTATAACTTAACTATAATATATAAACATTTTATCTTATAAATTTTCAAAGTTTTAACATAAAAATATCATACTACCTCTGAATATTGAGGAGCTCTAAAAACATAATTATTCCTATAATAAAAATGTCTTTTTGTCTTAACTTTGTTTTTGTCTTTGTTTTATTGAAGACTACAGTCGACCGACACCGGCCGAAGACCTAAGCACCTCTGATCCGTCCGAAGATACGGGGAGGCACACTAGTATTATGGGAAAAATTTTGAAAAGCCCTGAATTCCAAGCTCATAGGGCTTACGTCTTTTCAACCTGCGATTACATCGGTCCCATTCCAACAGCGCAAGCGCTTCTTGGTTGGGGTGACGATGTAGTCTCATCTCATACGCAGAGTACATCTTGGTGATGTAATTCTCTACAGAGTCAATATTGAGGTCAGCGCGAATATCTGCATTCCTCTCATACCACCGAGCTTTAGCAATACTTCTTAGAATCTTCATCTGAATGATTTCGATCTTATCTAAATTTGACTTGGCTGCACAATCCCACACACAACCCCACAATTGGCAACCATAACTCCAAACCGGCCTCAACATTGACTTGTAGAGAAGCAACTTTAGTTGTAGGGAAAGTCGAGATTTGCGCCCCAAGAGCCACTGCATATTAGAGAACTTTAGTCGCAGTTGAACGACCTTTTTTTTAATGTGAGCGCCCCATCTGAGCCTGGAATCCAGGTGGAGGCCAAGATATTTTGCGATGTTATCGTTTGGGATTTTAACTTCTCCTAAAAGTAGGGGAATATGGGTAAATGGTCTATTAGTGAAAACAACCTCAACCGATTTAGACGCATTTAGTTTGGTTTTGTCCTTTTTTGTCCATTTATCTATTTTGTTTAAATGAGATTGAGCGTTAAAACGTGCCTCCCTGTAACTTCGAGACGATGTTAGCACGAGAGTATCGTCTGCATAAATGCCCAACTTTCCCCCCTTCTCAGACTGTGGGATGTCCGTGGTGAAGAGAGAGTATAGAAGAGGAGAAAGACAAGAACCCTGCGGAACTCCTGCCCTTATAGCCACACTCATAATGTGTTCCTGTACAGATGGAATTTCAATTGGAAGACTGCTGATAACGAGACAAGGAATCTGCATAATCGAAGACTTATAGAGAGATTGAACCGATAGATTCACTCTTTCCGGACACTTCACAATTGACAGATGTATATGGAAGTTTGAGCATTTCTGCCTTCTCCTCGGTGAGAAACGATCCTTGAGCGCCTGAATCCAATAAAGCCTTGCATTTATGAAGTTATCTGTTCGCAAAAATTTGTAACTGAACTGTAGCTAGTCATATATTCTTTGGGTTTGAGTTGCTTGCTGAAAGTTCAGGTTCCTCATCCATAGATTTATAAATGGGCTCGTCATCGTGCAATAAGAAATGATGAGGCTTAGCGCACTTGAAACATGGAGCATTAGTGCATTTACCCAGATGTCTTTTCAAGCAGCATTGACACATATATTTTGGTTTTATAAATTTTAATTTTTCTTGATGAGACAACTTGTTAAATTTTGTGCAAAATGCCAAGGGGTGCTTTCCCTGACAGAGTAAACACGACCTTAATTTTTGTTTTTGTTCCGTGCATTGCAATTTAGGTCGTTTTTCATGCTGCACATAGCACAGAGTTTTCGTTGTTGCTTTTCTCTTTTCCACCGATTTCTTGTAATTGTCCCTCGGAATTGACTGTGACTTCCTGCGCTCTACCGATTCAAGTAAAAATGAGCGTTTCTTTAAAAACTCAGGTAGCTCTCGAAGCCCTCGGGGATCCTTGGTAGGCGCCACCTTTTCCCATTCCGTCAGTGTGCTTGGATCGAATTTTGCAGTTGCTAGATGAACCACTAGTGGATCCCAAGAACTAATATCCACCTTCAAAGCATTCAGTGATTGTACCGCCTGATTAATTTTGTTGTGTATATTTTCTAAGTCTTTTGCTGTCAATGTTTCCTTTTTCTTACGAAAACATGTGGGGAAACCAAGATTGACGATCGCTTCGCAATGATTACGTATTATTATTTTTTTATTTTCGAATTCATCTCTCAAAGTTTGAATCGCAACTAAATAATTTGCTTCCGTAAAGTCGATGCTTCTGATCAAAGAGAGGGCTTTTCCTGATAAAGACGACCGTAAATAATGAAATTTGATGATCTCCGTTAAGTTCATGTTTTAATGAACTAGAGAATTGAACATTTGGAAAAACGAAGGCCATTGCTTATAAGCTCCAAAAAGGGTCGGTAATTCTGGTGGTTTTAACTTAGTTTTCAAAGCTGTTGTGGGTTTGGCTACTGGAAACACACTTGGTTGCGTCTCCAATAGTTCTTTAGCTTGTCCAACCGTTTCATAGTAAGTGCTTCCAAACTTATCGAAGTTATCTCCATCAACATAACTATTATCAATGTTTGTAATTTCACGCAAAATTTTGAAATAATGTGGCAACAATGCTGCTGATTCATCATACCGTGCTTTTATTGCTGATAGTGAGGAAACATCACCTTCCACAGATTTCTTAAAATTAAACAGCTAACGCTCCAATTGTTCTTTTGAGGTTAATAATTCATTTAACTTTTCATGATGAGCAGGAGTGGAAAGCGTTGGTCTGATTTGGGAATTAGATGCCTTCGCAGTTTTTGATTTCTTCATTATTTTTATTATTTTTCATTTTTTTTTTTTTTTTTTTTAAGAACCGCACTTAACCGCTTTTAACCGCATTACGAATCAAAAAATGGATTTACACAATTTTCATCAATCCATCATCAAGCTCGCCTGGCAACAATGTACCTAGCAATGCGTTTTTTTTTTTAAAAAAATTTTCGTTCCTGTCGAGACACCCCCTCTGTACTATCGATTGAGAAGCCTAGGCCCAGGTCTTACACAAGTATCGCAAGGATATGAATGGAGGCGAAAATACCGCTCACTGCGATCTTATTTCTATCCAAGCTTAATTCATGAGTTCACATCGGGAATGGAGGCGAAAATATCGCTCACTAAATTCTCTATGATGTAGCTTTTAAGCTCTCAGTTTGTATGTGTGCGACAATATCGCTCACTGCATTTATATTATTATCGAATGGAGGCAAAAACCGCTCACTGCATTCTCAATAATAAATTAGTAAGAAATGCCCTTGTCAAAGTGTTAAACGCAACGTCTTCTTTTTCTCTCTTTTTTTTTTAGGTTATCTCAAGTACAAACATTTCATCTTCACTCTAATTCCTTATTATTATTTTTTTTAATTTGACAAGAGATTTCGAGTACATAATCACATCAAGGTCACCAAATGAAGCTATTTTCAATAGCTATACTAATCAATAACTAAAACAATCTCAAATACGGGAGGAAAACAAACTGGATCGCAATACCTTATATATTTTTAGCACAAAGACAACAGCAGGGAGAAGTAACTAGGCAACTAAAAACTGTACAATGTTGTAGACACTAGACACATCATAAACTTAATCTTGGATTCCAGACGCTTCTCTTGATNGGGGGGGGGGGGGGGGGTTATGCCTTCATTTATGAAGTTTACGACTATATTTACAAAGAAATGGAGACCCCTTGCGCTTGCCTTGTTCCTTTGATGAATATTTAAAAAAATGCAACCTTCTGCCTGTCACATTTGGCAGCCATCTTTGATTTGGAGCGCCCCCTTTGACTGGGGGGCCTTGTGGAGTTCATTTATGAAATCTACGATCAAAATTACATATGAAATGATACCTCACATGAGACAGAATGAGAATTTTTAAATACCGATTTCCCAGACCTCATTACGGCCGCCATTTTCACTTTTGAGCACTTTGAGGGGTGTTCCGGGGGGGGGGGGGGGGGGNGCCTACAGTTCATTTACACCCTGTTTCGACTTATTTTCGTGAAAAATGAGTCTTTTAAACCGCTACTTTGTAAGACCTCGGAAATTCTGAGGACTAAAAAAATAAAAACGGAGGTGAGTTTTTCTAGCTCAATTTTATTTTTATCGTTTACAAAGACGTCTTACTAGAGTAAAATTTCATCCTCTGCAACTTGAGTTATGTGGCATTTTTCTTGTAAACGCACGATTTCAGCGTAAAATCGAGTTTTTTGTACGAAATCGAGGTCTAAACCTGAATATCGTAATTTCATCACAAAATTGACCTTTGGTACTATTTATAATGGTTGAAATTGACCCAAATTATGGCAAACATGCTTTCTTACCAAACGTCATCGATTGCCGCCTGGAGAGCGGAACATTTCAGACTTTCATTTTTTTTGACGCACCCTAGGGGAGCCCTTGATGACCATCATTAGCCCTATCTCGATAGTGTATTTATCCTGCTGTACCATTTAGGATATACATGAATGTAGTTCATAATTTGCCACTATTTGCCCTGAATTTGTTTTGAAATTATGACGAATGCTGTCTTCTTTGTTGACTGAATAATTGTCACTGACTATGGTACGATTGTAAAATAAATCGAAATAAGGTGTTATTTCAAAATATGTTATCCGTTTTCTCCATCATCAAAATGCCTATCGTGATAAAAATGTTTAAATCATGTCGCAGACCAAAATATATTTTAAAACGTAGGTAGTAAAACTTTTACTAAGAAGTTTGCTTAGTTTTCAAAGCCTCTTGAATTCTCATAAAACAAGATCTTCTGGAGTGTAGCAAGTCAAAAAGTGACTGATTGACACAGTTTAGAGTTGGTTTAATGTACTCCTCCATGATGTTCAGCATTATTTTTATTGAAGGGGAAAAATGATTTGGTTTCTTTGAATAATCAACACAATGGACCACTAGACAAGGTACGAATTAAAGGATTCTAATACATGTTTCTTAATTAAAATTTCAGGCAGAACACGATTCACGCAACGAAAATAACTGTAACCAACTCTTAACGAAGATATTGAGTTTTAATTTCACATTGGTTACAAGGAATTTGAACTGCCCGCTCACAAGAAACTCAAAGCTCTACGCGAGTCAAATCGCGCACTACAACGGTTTCAGCAATCTTCTCAATCTAGCAATGTTCATTTCCCACCATGTGTTGTTCATTTGTTCAAACTATAAGCAATTTGCTATAGCTGAGCCAAAGCGTCAAGATTGAGGTTGCCAGATTTTTATATCGCAGAGACTGTCATGATAAAACGTTTAGCGCGAGATGTGAATCAAGTAGAGCATTGAGTTTTCATGAGCGGGTGGTTTGAATTAACGCATTGAGAATTATTGAATATCTTCGTAAGGAGTTGATTTCGGTAATTTTCGTTGTGTGCATCGTGTTCTACGTGAAATTATGGTTAGGCAGCATGAATCAGAATGCTGAAATTCGTACCTTGTCTAGTGGTCCATTGGTGTTACCATGGAAACTATACAGGGTGTCCCGAAAGTCCCTTCCACCCCCTCTAAAATTTTACCTAATTAATATTTTAAAACGAAACTTTACGGATGTTCATCGATCAATGTTAGCTACTTTTGGGGCCCCCCCCCCGTGGGGAGGGGCTGCGGACCCCAACTTTTTTTTCCAAATAGCAATCCCCCTTTGTGACACATCGATCAAAAGAGGATAAAAAAAGAAAATTTTTGGCGCAAACCGCAAGTCAAAATCTTAATTTTTGACAAAATGGCGGCCGGTCAAAGTTCAAAATCATGAAAATTTGACATGTCCATTTTTTGGACGGATTGGGACGAAAACTGGTAACCGACGGTTTTTTGGGACGAGGAAAAAGATTTTGGCATTAGTTTTCTGGACATCCTGTCATTCTCAAAATGGTGGCGGTCAAAATGGCGACCAGGAGCGGTAAGGGAATATTTAGGCTGTTTATCGGTGGATTTGCATGAAACTTTGCATTGGAGGTATTTAGGCATGATAAAAACGAATTTCTCATTGGATATTTTAAATTCTGAATAACTACAAAATAGCGCCCGAAAAATGGTGAAAACTTGGAATTACATACGTTTGCGGTTGGATTCTCATGAACTTGGGGTTTTGTTGGTTTCTGGTTCGACACGAATGGCTTCTAGCTTTAAATTTTTAAAATGTCAGACACTTTCAAAATGGCGGCCGAGTTTCATGCGAATCCAACCGTAAACGTCTGTAATTCCAAGTTTCCATTATTTTTCCGGCGCCACTTTGAAGTTCTTCAGAATTTCAAAAATCCAATGAGCGATTCGTTTTTCTCATGCCTAAATACCCCCCAATGCAACGTTTCATGCAAATCCACCGATAAACAGCCTAAATATTCCCTTACCGCTCCAGGTCGCCATTTTGACCGCCGCCATTTTGAGAAGGACAGGATGTCCGGAAAATTAATGCCAGAATCGTTTTCCTCGTCCCAAAAAAACCGTCGGGTACCATTTTTCGTCGCAATCCGTCAAAAAAACGGAGATGTCAAATTTCCATTATTTTGAACTTCGATCGGCCGCCATTTTGGCAAAAATTAAGATTTTGACTTGCGGTTTGCGCCAAAAAATTTTGTTTTTTATCCTTTTTTGATTGATGTGTCACAAAAGGGGAGCTGCTATTTGAAAAAAAAAGTTGGGGTCCGCAGCCCCTCCCCACGGGGGGGGCCCCAAAAGTAGCTAACATTGATCGATGAACATCCCCAAAGTTTCGTTTTAAAATATTAATTAGGTAAAATTTTAGAGGGGGGAAGGGACTTTTGGGACACCCTGTATGAACAAATTTCTTTATTGGTTTTCTCAACTTTTTTTTAAATTTGTTTTTGTTCTAGTTTTGGGGCACGCTTTTGTCCAACGCACACTAGAGTATCGACCGTGTTTCATTCGTAATGAGTGGAATCTATAAAAGGGCCACAATAGACTAAATGATTCATTATTGTTTAGAATTTGGTTTATGGGAGATGCTCATTTTTAAATGAGGGTTTCTTATGAAGAAGGCAATTTAGACCAGAGTGTAGTAGAGGGAGTAGCTAACAATCATGAATCTTCACTCAGCTCTACGTGAAAAATGATAAAAGGAGATTTGAAAAAAATCAAGAAGCTGAGTCGTCTGATGAGGAAAACCAACTTTCATTCAATTAACTGAATTAAGGTTTGATTTCACATTTTTTCTGAATACACGATCTAAATTATACTTCTTTTTTTCTTTTTTCCCTCAAAGAAAAAAAATTTTGGAGGGATGAACTGAAGACATTACTTTCAAAACCAAATCATATATGTAATTAGTCACGACTCACGAGTCATCAGTTGTCTAGTTTTTATTAACAGCTCTTCACAAGGTCTTGTTTATTGTTTTAAAGGTATCTAGGAGATCTTTAAAACCACACAAACTGCAATTTGATAGCTAATAATATTTGCTAAGAAAAGACAGGTAATCAGCTTTGTAGACAGCCTCACTGGATGATAGAAATAAAATGAAAATGATAACGCTCTTTTCTGAAGCTTGCGGGAGAGTATTACCTTCTATGTGTTCCTTAATAAATGGATCATCCATGATGTTCCTCCGGTGTTGCTTGATGATACTTTCAAATTCATTGATATCATTATTTTGATAGGAAGAGACTAAATTAGTCATTGCTAGGATTTCAGGATCATTTTTATACGGCTTGGCTTCCTGAGAGTCGAATGGATTGATGCCTGACTTCATTAACCTAAAAATAGAAAAAATGATGGTAAGTATATTATTACACCTCAAGCTAAAGATATAAAAATCTATAAATACATATATGTATGGATAAAATTATTCGTAGCACGACATGATATAAACGATGACACAAAAGTTGGGATAAAAGCTGTAAAAACACACACATATGTATAAAAACCGTACGTTGTGGGCCGAAGCAACTAACCCCCTCCTCAGCGGCTAAAACATCAATTATGCATGTTATACATGCCTGAGCTGAACACTCTCCTCTCTCAGTTTAGTACTGGAACTCAATAGAGTTAAAAAAATTTATTTTTGACTCGAATTATAATTTTTGGAATTTCTTGGCTTTGTTTTCTCTGTGAAATGGTGTGGACCCAGCACCATTTCTCCACCTTGTTATATAAATATATATGTATATATCCTTAGAGGATTTCCTTAAATGCAGTTAATTTAAATTTGCAGTAAATACCTATACCTGTTGAAAAAAATACAAATGGACCACTGGATAGGGTAAAAAACTGAGCACTACAGCATGTTTTCTCATCGAAATTTCAGGCAGAAAACGTTGAATGCATCAAAAACTTTCAAATCAATTCAAAAAAGAAGAATAAACGTTTGTTCTTCACGTAACAAAGTGCATTTCTTGCTTGCAAAATAATCATAATTATCGTGAGCCAAATTAGGCATTGATATCAACCCCTTACATCCAGCGAATTGCTAGAATTTGGTTCCACACACATGTTCCTACTCTTCTAGTACAAGGTATTTTTTATTTTGTCCAGAAGTTAGACCACAGGGAAATTCTTCCATAGTAAAGTATACTGAAACGACTTACTGCTCAATTTGACTCTAGTGGGCCATGGTTTTTCTGCGAGCGGTTTGTGTGAATTAACAATGACAAAAACCGACATTTTCCGACTCATTATTTTTTAGAAAGTTTTGAAGTGTCCAATACATTCTCAATAAAATTTAGATGAGGAAACTTACACTGTGGATTTTAATTTCGTACCCCGTTCAATAGTCCTTCTACAGAGGCGATGCCGCCCCCCCCCCCTCACCCTGCAAATAGCCTGGGCTGCGTCAGGTGACTGCGTTACCTTCAAAAAGGTGCATACTTCCGCCTCGAGTGAACTGGTCCGCCCCTCCCGCAAAAAAGACTGTTTATAGCGGGACGGGGGCTAAAATCACTCTGGGCTTGGACGGTAAGGTTTCCGACGATTGTTTTCCTGAAAGTACATGCAATGCCGAGAATTTTTTCGCCTTGCTCGCCTTTCTGTACTTCTCTGAACCGGGCTTACAATTTTATGAAAACAGGCTCATTTTGAACTTTGCCCCAGGATAACGCGAGAGCAAAAAGTCGTTGCTACCTTCGGTTTGCGCCAAAAAGTTTCTTCATTCATTTTCATTACCTTCCCAACGATGTATTACAAAAGGGGGGTTATCATTTGAAAATTCCGAGATAGTGAGCGCCCCTCGCGGGAGGGGCGCTTTCAAAAAATTTTGGATGTGCCACAAAGTAGCTCTTATTGATCTAGAAGCATTCTCAAAATTTCGTTTTGATATATGCATGCGTTCAAAAGTTAGACAGGGGGTCGGGGACTTTCCGCTCACCCTGTATGTTAGCATTTAGTTGATCAGCCTTATACAAGTGTCACACTCAACAGTGAAATGCCAAGCACATATGAGTTACATATATACATTAAGTTGGTCTGCATTAAACGAGTATTACACTCAAAAGAGTAATGTTAAACATATGCGGGTTAAACGTTGGCATTAAGTTGGTCAGTATTATTTGCTCCTGTTGCAACATTGCAAAGTTTTAAACTTCAAAATTTTGAGTTTGGAGATGACATGATGGCAAGGGCAGGGCCCCTGTCTTAATATATTGATCGGATTTTTAATTTGTTATTCTCCAGTCCGAGGTACTAATTACTTGAAAAGTTCTCATTACCTAATTTTTAGGAGTTTGGGTTGTAGCCGAGTGCTAGAAATAATGCAAAAAATGTTTTCAAAAATCACTTACATTTTATTAATAAATTTGTACTTAAGCTTTTCGAAGCAAACGCCTCATCGTTAGGGTAACAAAATTGATATCACAAAGGCCGCTGCCATACTTTAAATTTCAAGCAAGGTAACAATTGATAACAAGCTATTAGATCAGTCTTAATAATCAAAACAATGTCAATGTAGGTTTAGTGCCTGCTTCTCATCAGAGATGGCAGCACATTTTAGGTACAGGGGATTAGTTGCCATATCTACCTCTTTTTGTACATTTAATAATTCTTCCCCTCTTTTTACTGCCTTAGTTATTTCATATTTTTCTAGGACGCTAAGCATTTTTCTGTCCCTGTTTTTGTGTAGAATTTTAATTTCTTTTATCTGATGATTTTCTGTTTTGATGTGCTTTAATACGTTCGAGGATGGAAGTGTCATGTGTTCATTAACTCTACAGTTGATTGAGATTCAGTTTTTCCGATATATATTTTCTTGCATGAATTAAAATCTAAATGGTAAACGCCAGTTACATTCTTACTATTACCACTATTGCCTTTACCTTCTTTGATTTTTTCGATGACCTTCCTTATATTGTTTAGTACGCTGTTATTAGTCTTAAAAGCTGTTTTGTACTCAGTTTTTTTTAAACAATTGCTAATTTTTGAGCTAACAGGGCCAAAATAATCAATTTTTACACATTTGTCATTATTTTTGGGTTTTTTAGCCTCATTGCTGTTAGCATCAGAGTGCTGTTTTTTATGTCTCCTTAAAATTTTGTTGACAATATATTTAGGGAATCCATTAATTTTAGCAATATTCTGGATAATTCCGATTTCCTCTTGTCTATGTTTGTGGCTAAGTGGAATGGAAAACATACTTATTAGCGGCTGTAGGTTTACGAAATATTTTGAATTGGATGAGGTTATCCTTGTCGACAATTACAGTAAGATCTAAGAAATTAATTTGGTTATTACTCATATGTTCTATGGTGAATTGAATGTGTTTTGAGAGGCTATTTAGGTATTTCGGACATTGCATTACAATGTTCGCTGACTTTGACCTAATTTTTCTTTACAGCCGTTTCAACGTTACCAAGCTTCAAACTTCAAATTACGGATTTGGCGATAAAATGATGGCGTTTCGCACGATATCTTGCAGACTTTTTTCTTTATCCATGAGTAATTTTACATATTGTGTTATAACCCATGTTGTAATACACACATATAAGTCGCTCCTACAACCCACTCTGGCGTTGTGCGACACCCAAACTCCACATGTGCCTATCTTCTCAGAGGTTCTACAGCTACTGACAAATCTCTTTGTCAACACCCTATCGCCAGCCCTTTATGGGACATATCCCTTGGCTTTTTGCAGGTGGTACTCAATCAAAAACTTGTTTTAGCAATCATTTCTCCCTCATTTTTTCCACTTGTCCATACAACACTGACTTAGTACACAACACTTTCGTAATTGTTGTAAAAATTTGTCCTTTCGAAACTGCAAGATCGTCTGGTTGCCATTTTACTGATTTTGTTCTGGACATATGTACCGTATCTGGCTGTAAATTTACATGCTGGTTTTTTCATTCATTTTAGTAGCGTCCGTTTCAAAATAATGATATGCTATCAGTTGGTCCAAATGCACGCGAAAAACTAACTCTAATTTTTCTTTTGATTCGGCGTTACACGAAAACTTCACGGTCAAAAGTGTAAAATTTGGAGGAATGTTACCTCCAGGATTTCTGAAGCACGGGGACATAAATAATAAATAAAAACAAGCAGTGACCTCCAACACAATCTGTCGATGGGGCGCGTCATTAACCCTCACATATGAACCTCATTGGTTTTCATTCACAGAGATTTCAAAATAAGCAAGCGGCACAACAGGAGAATTCACGATCCAACACTACGAGGTCAACGACGCACCTTGACAAGACTGTGTATTGTGAATATAGAAAGCCATTCAAACGAGTTTAAGTTTTTTGATCTGCCTCCACCAAAATCTTATCAGATTCTTGAAGAAAAGTGCTACGGAATAATTTAAAGGAAGTAAGGAAAAATTCTGTCGAAATCCTGAAAGATAAAATCGATTTAAAGGTATTTTGGGGCTAAAATACCCCAATCACCGGTAGTATAAATCCTGTTATATTATTAAAAAGAAATTGACTCGATATAAATGCAATTGCATTAAATATGTCAAGCTAGATTTTGTCAAAGCAGTTCAACCATATCCATACTTTATTCATTCATGAATTGAAAGGAAGCAATCTACATCCCGAAAATCTACCAATTTGCCGAAAAAATCGCAGAGACTTGATATACCAGGTCGATGTACCCACTCCTTGAATTTACGAATCAATTTCGTGAGTGCAAATATGTAAAAGTCAATATGCTAAAGTCATTTTGGGTGCATTTATTTTTCATGAAACAATAATAAGTAATTTCAATCCTGAAAAACCATCAATTTTCCATATAAAATCGAAAAAATCGAAATATGTCGGCTCCCTGACGTGAAAATTAGACTCTACGTGTAAAAATACTTATGGATCGATATGCTGAACAGGAACTTTGTGTGGACACAGTCGGAAGTCCGCGGCAACATCAATTCAACAGAAAAACGGCAAAATTGGATCGGATTTTAGCCACTTTGCCCGCCTCTCCTCAATACTTAGAAACCGTTCCTACTCTCCTCTCAAAATTTTTCTCAGAGCTTTGGGTTATTATCAGCTTCCATTTAAACCCCGGTTCGGTGGCCGAATCGGCTCCCAAAAAGCAAGCCATTTTTGAAGGGTTCTATGAGAAATTCGTGATATTATCGGCTCTCAAGAAATCACCCCATGGCTAAAATTGGTGGTATAAATGTTTGAGTGCTTAAAATAACTGTATTCAAGAAACTAAGGCATTAAACTATGGATTCAATTTCTTTTTAATAATATAACGGGATTTATTACCGGTGATTTAGTTATTAAAGCCCCAGAATACTTTTAAAGCGCCTTTATTTTCCAGAATTTCGACGGATTTTTTTTTTTTTTTTTTTTCTTAAACGACTCAAGAGACACTGTAGTTAAAAATATAAAAAAATTTCTATTTGGACGTATGAAAAATGTTTACTCGTTCAAGCACACTGTGTATCGTTTGGAGTATTGCTGCTATTCGACCATTGTCTTCAGGTCAAAATTCTTACAAGGAAGCCTCTTGCAAGATGCGAATTTTCTGTAATTTCTCCCAATTTTTTCTCCATTATATAATTGAATTGCTTATCAAATTCCGAGGTCAATTACAAATATATTTAATTGTAATTTATACATTTCTTTTTTTCCCCTTCATTTCATTTTCTGTATGGAGAAGTTTTGTTGATTTCTTCAGATTTCGAATTCTGTAACTTCTCTTCTATTTGGCCGATTTTTATGAATGAGGCCTCTTTTCATTCGTGTATTAATGGAGAGTAAGGAAAAAAGTGCTAAATACACGCGCAACAATTTTGTTTTATTTAATTGGATGAATCCTAGCGTGACTGTGAAATGGTTAATCAAGCGTAAGTAATAGGGTGAGGGTCTCGGCGCGGCGGCCGCCGGGGCATTGTTCCTCTCGAGAAGTCGACGCAGTGGTCAGGCGCGTGGGGGAGAGAGGGGTAAGAGGATTACTATACGTGCAAGTAGCTTCCTGTATGAGCCGCGTTTAGCAAATGGTCTAATAAGTCTCGAGGCTCATCACAGATTGCACTTACGGCTGCTCTGGCTGGCCCTGGCTATCACAACAGTGGTACCAAAGAAAAGCATAACAGGGCCGTAGAGATCTGTCGAAACAACGTTTTAAACAAAACGGAGGAGTGAAATTCTCATTCAATGATTGCTGAACTGCTCAGCCATCCTTGAATCAGTTCGTTTGCTTTTCTTGTATATGCATATTTTAAATTAGCGCGGAGCAGTCTTCAGCAGTCAACTTCCATTTAAACTCCGTTCAGGAGCACCGTGTTGGGGTCATTCCATGCCAACTGGCGCCACTTTGAAAAAGTGACCCCCTCAGAACTTCATGAAATTTAGCATACTTTGTGTGCATACACAGCTTTGTAAAAATCCAAGACTTTAAGTTGATTTGACCACCCAATGGGCTTTTAATAGGCACTGAAAGTTGGCCGTTTTTGAGGGATGCTACCACTTTACTGATTTGTAACTTCGGAGCGGCTCATGCAAAATCAACGGTTCTGGTGTCGTTAAAAGGCCCTGATTAAGAGTTTTTCAGACATGTCTAACAAAATTGGGCTAAACTCAAAATTTTTTCTAGCGCAAGTTTTAATTCTCAGAACGATGTAACACGAAATTGCAGCTTCCGATTTCTTTGAAAATTTCGAGACGTTTAGGACACCTTCGACTACGCGTGTGCAAAATTTCAGAAAGGAGACTCATTGGAGTCAAAAGTTACAGAAAGAAAAGGTCGGATATGCGAAACTGTGCCGTGGCTTACGCAGTCTTCAATCCCGAATTCCAGGAATGTTACTCGAACTCGGGCCGAGACAGCTGATCGCGCAATACAAATCTAGTATGCCCGTGTTACGACCCCAGTTTGGAGACTATTCCCGGGACTCGGGACTGGAGACTGCATAAGCCGCTGCACAGTTCCGCATCTCCGAACTTTCTCTCCTGTAAATTTTGACTCCACCAAGTCTACAGTCAGAAATTCTGCATACGCATAATGGAAGGTGTCGTAATTATCTCGTAAAATTTTCCAAGAAATCAAAAGGTCCAATTTAGAGTTATATCATATTGAAAATTAAAATTTGCACTAGAAAAAATTTTGAGTGAAGCTCAATTTTGTAAGACATGTCTAAAAAGCATTTTCTCAGGGCTTCTTTACGACACTAGAGTGGCTTCTTTTCCTAAATGGGAGCGCTGGCGGGGGGGGGGGGGGGNGGGGGGGGGGGGGGGGTGGAAGTCAAAACCTGTGGACCTCAATATCTCTCGAACTAAAAAAGGTATCGAAGTCAGGTTTGGACGAAAAATCGTCTAGAATTGCATACTTCAAGAATCTAAAGGTCAAAATCCCGAAATCACATTTTCATGTGAACAAATCTGCTTTTTTCAGTTTTTGAGTCAAGAAAATTTTTTTTCAACAAAGGATACACAAAGTACTCAATTTTATATGTGAACCAAAACCAGTGTTGTAAATTGTTCGTCTTTTTTGCATCCAACGAGTCCAAAGGGTTCAAAAGTTATGGACGATTGAGGTCTCCGCTCTACGCGAGCCGACCGATTTTCGCGCGCCAAACTATGGTTCCAAGGCCGGATTTGGGGGATAATGAATCAGATTAAATGTTCAAACCATGCAAAATGCATTTTTAGGGATTCTTGAGGGTCGCTGAGTTTAGAAATTACAGATATCTCCAAAAAATTAACTTCTTTAGAATTGCAGCTTCGGAACACTTTTTCAAAGGCCCACGGAGCGTTGACCGGCCGGCCATTCAGTGGGCCTCTAAAGATGCGCTGCGGAAAAAGGTGAATTTTTTTGAAGTGTCTGTAATTTCTGAACTCACCAATCCTCAAGAATCCCTAAAAATATATTTTGCACGGTTTGAACATTTAATCTGATTCATTAACACCTAAATCTGACTTTGGAACCATAGTTTGGCGCGCGAAAATCAGTCGGCTCGCGTAGAGTGGAAACCTCAATCGTCCATAACTCTTGAACCCTTTGGTTCCCCAGCTTAATAGACCACTCGTTGGATACAAAGAAGACGAAAAATTTAAAACACTGCTTTTGGTTCAAATAAAAAATTGAGTACTTTGTGTATCCTTTGTTTAAAAGAAATTTTTTTGACTCAAAAACTGAAAAAAACAGATATGTTAACTTCAAAATGTGAGATCGGGATTTTGACTTTTAGATTCTTTAGGTATGTAATTTTAAACGATTTTTCGTCCATACCGGTCCTCGATATCTTTCTTCATTCGAGAGATATCGAAGTTTACAGGTTTTGACTTCAAACCCCTTCCCCCCCAACCCCCCCAAAAAAAAATTTTTTGGGGTCTGAAAATTTAGGAAAAGAAGCGCACAAGTATGACTTATCAGTAGACAAAGTTTGAGGAAATTTCAGGGGGGGGGGGCGAAAAAAGCCGTTTTTACATCAAGCTCTTTCATGAAATTCTTAGGGGGTCACATTTTCACAGTGGCACCGGTTGACATGGAATGACTCGTTGGAGTTCGTTGCCCACCCACAGGGGCTCCTCCCAAACATTTTAGAAGACCAAAAGGTAGCTCCCTTTGACCTAGGAAAGTACCCCAAGTTTCAAATCTTCACATCAATTAGATAAAAAGTTAGAGGGGGTAGAAGGGACTCCTAGATGACCATGTATGCTTGCACAGTAGTAAATAGGGCAAAGGATGTACAACATGTTACAGGGCCACGGCATGGAATGTATGCGAGAGATTTGATGGGGATTTCTGATTGTCCATCAAAAATATTGACATGATGGATGAATAAGTTGTTACCAGTTTGGTAGCTCATATGAGTGGCCATGACAGGTTCATTTAAGACGCCGACGCAAAGAAAAGTTGGAGACTTGAAATTTGTTTGATACTTACATATTGGCTAAAACAAGGTATTTCAAGCATGTTGTCCTTCTAGGACTTCCAGATTCATCATAATTTTTAAAGGCTTCAAAGAAATCAGTATGGGCTTTTTCAAACTCACCCTCTCTTAAGTGCATTTTACCACCACATTCTGAAAAAGAAATGCGATATTGTTGACAATTCTCATGCAGTCAAGTGAAGATTAAGTCCTTGAATTCAGTGCTGTCTCATCTCCAAAACTCTGTGTTCATGATCAGAACACTATCCAATAGAGCGGAGTGGTACAGCATTTTTTTTTGAACCCCGATCACAGGTAGTGAAAAAAAGTTGCCTCCTGACACCAAATGGACGAGGGAAAAATCCTGGCTCTATAGGATAACACTTTCATCGAAAACGTGGGGCTCGAATTCTCATAATCTCAACTTTTCGTTTTTACAGTGTTTTTTTTTCTAAGATAATTTATAGATGATTGAAAAGAAACACCTGATACGCATAATACATGATTTTGTAGATAATTTGAGTCAGAGAATCAATTTTTGTGATCGAAGAATCGATATGCTGACACACTCGTCAAAATCAGACCATAGGTGATGCATTGTCTGAGTGAACGCAATTTCTTAGCTAGTCACACTCTCCCTACTCTAATTTTATCTTTTTTCCTGATAGTTTCTCTCTTTTGTACTCTATCAATAAAATTTCATATTTTCCTTGTTACGTATGTCGAATAATAAGTGCAGCAAAGAGCCTCCCAAAAAGTGGTCCCTTTTTTGAAACCCAGGGATTTCATTTGTAGATGGCCTAAATGAAACCTTATGATGAGGAAAGCCTCCGGTAAAAATTTTAGCTGGAGTACATGTCTAGTTTCCCAGATACAGCGTTGCAAAATTTGCACACTTGGGTCTTAAAAATTTTCATATTTTTATCAGGGTGTCTACCAGTTATAAAAAACCAAAATTTGGGACTTTAAGGGGTGTTTTTCTAAAGAAAATCGGGGACTTTTTCCCCCGAAATAGTAAGAGAAATGGAGCTAGTTAGAGCGTTGAAAGGCATGTATATTTTATACGACTAATTTTACAAGTCATGCTGAACTGATGAACGCATATGAAAAACCAAGCAACATTTCAGTTTTTTTATTCCTGGTCATACCGCGCCACCACGGGTGGCCAGAAAATTTGAAATGCCGGTGTTTAGGATGATTTTTGTCATTTGTTGGGGGATCAGAACAAGAAAATTGGGGACTTTCCGGGATATCAGGGACACCCTTCCAAAATCGGGGATAACCGGGGACATAGGGGACTTTTGGGGACTGGTAGACACCCTGTTTATGGATTTCTTTCAATAAACCAACTTCAAGGAACTTTACAATACTAACACACAGCGAAATTAAAAAACTATGATGTAAAAAGTCTCCATCAAAAGTTTTGACTCATGGATAAGGGTAATGTAGCATCGCGTCCATGATATTGGACTCCATGCTCAGCTATGTATGTTCGGTTGCTCATCACGTCCAAGATCTTGGACTCCATACTCACTTTAACTACGGATAATTTTTTCGAAAAATCGAAGTGAGTATAGCGTCCAAAATTATAGGATGCAGGTATTCTCGGACAATACACGAGCATAGGGTCCAAGAATGTATTAGGACAATTTTTGTGAAATAAAGGCGAAAAAATATGTCCTCGAAAAAAATTGTGATTGCTTGGGTTAGGTTAGGTTAGGTAAGGTTAGGTTAGGTTAAGTTAGTTAAAGTTAGATTAGATAAGCGAAGTATACGATGTTCTATTATGAGGAACTTTAAAACCAAGGGAGGTTTGCTTGATTTTGGACTCCATGCTCAAGCAAAGAAGTGAGAAGTTTAGCGATGAGCATGGAGTCCAAGATCTTGAACGAGATGAACAGGCACGTATATCAAGGGTGGGCATGGAGTCCAATATCTTGGACGCGATGCTACATAATCTGGATAAGCCTTGTCTTAGCAGTACAACGTTGCAAAGTTTACATTTTTGAGCTTTAATAATACTCATTTGTTAAAGTTTCTTTTTCACAAACTGATTTCCATGAAATACTGTGTTTTAGGGCATTAAATCAACAATTAACGATATTTGTGGATGCACAGTATCATTTATATCAGGATACAATAATACAGTGCTGCAAAGTTTACATCTTTAATCTATAAAAATGTCTATTTTCTGCTGTTTTTTTCACTGGAGACAAGATAGAAAAAGTGTCGATGGTTCATATGTGAGGCAAAATAAGGGGTACTTTTGTTAATCCTAAGGCGACATTTGGTATTAAAAACTACACTGTTGCCAATTTCATTTAGTTTTCTTTTAACATTCGATCATAAAGTGAGTTTAAGTTTAAAATACGGATATTTCCAATAATTACCTAATTTCAAAATGTAATCCAAGTGAATTTATGGAGTACAACGGATGACTCAGCATCAGCGTTGCTTTCAAAATCAAAAACTTCTGCTTGCCTTATTTGACTTTCTTGCCAATTTAACTTTTTATTAGGTAGAATGAAAAAACAAATGTTGCGAATGGAAACCTTCAAGTTCTCTCAGTAGAAATAAATCTTAATTTAGACCATACATACATTGTGCCTTGGAGAACGAATTATGTTGAACGTTAACAATAAATCTTAATGAAATTAAATACATTTAAAAACGATTAAATAAATTAAAGAATAAAAAAATTATTTAAAAAATAAACAAAATTATTAAAGGATTGCAATCTTCTCAGGCGATTTTTGCAAAAACGGTGCATCGTGGAGAGTTGACGCACGATAACTTTTGATCAGCATCATTAGGAGAATCGAATGCAATAAAAAAATTAAAAATCCATCGTGGTGCACTTTTCCATAAGAGGTGTGCGAAATTCTTCACGAAAAAATCTATTTTTTAGACAAAGTATCAAAAATAATCGATATTTAAATTCGATATATCGATTTTACGACCACAAAAATCGATTCTCTGTCTCAAATTATCCACTAAATCATATATGGTGCATATCAGCTGTGTCTTTTCAATCATCTTTAAATTATCTTGGAAAAAAACCGTGGTAAAAATTAAATTTTGAGATCATGAGACTTTGAGCCTTATGTTTTCGATGAAAGCGTTATCTTATATAGAGCCAGGATTTTTTCCTTGTCTATTGAATGCCAAGAGGCAACTTTTTGCACTACTTGTCATTGGAAATCGAAAAAAATATATTGTCCCTCCACCCTACTATCCAATTCTTTCTTTCTTTTAGGTCAGTAAACTAAGGGGATGAACTTTGAGGAAAGTTACTTCTATTATTTTTATTCTTTCTTTCAAATTTGGACTCATACAATTTTGTATCTTTTGACACATATTATGGAATTGGGATATTTTGCATGCTCTTAAAAATTAGTCTTCAAAACATCCCTACCTTTTGTCACAGATGAGCTCCTTCACTCAAAGAATTTCTCGGGAGAAGACATCAACGACAACAAGGACAGATAACGGAAATATTGGTTCATGATCTCTGAGGGAATATCGCATGAGGTGAGGGAGTATACCTATGGCCAAGTACGAGAATTTTAGCAATTTAAGGGGCCTAAAATCGAGTTTCTCACAGTTTTTGTCTTAGAAAATTTTCTACAAGGTGAATATTTTCTCTGATCGCCAGAAATTAATGAAAGCAGACTTTTGCTACAAATGCTACTTTTATACAACTTGTTAGCTCCAGGCGGTACTGAATGGTTTTATTTTTTCCGGTTATCTTTATCAATCAATATTTCAGTAGAAGAAATAAACAGACTAACCTCTTATGACTCCCATGATAAGAGGATGCGGAATAGCCGATTTGATGTGGAGTGACTGTTCATAAAGGGCTTTCAGCTTTTTATTATTTTTCTGTGCAGTATACATCTGAATTTCTAGGGCATATATTTCCAACAACTGTGTTCCTTTTTTTAAATCGTCTTCACCGTCGTCCGTCTGGAAAAATTAAAAGTAAGAGATCATTGAAAACACAGTCATCATGGAAATTGATTTTGCATATCAAATAAAAAAAAAAAATCTGTCCACATTAGCCGGTTAACATCAACATTATCTTGGAAAAAAATCCATCACAGACATTATCAACTGGTCCAGTCTGACGTCATTATTGGACTCAACTTAGTCCAACTGATGCCTAACTGGCATTGTTAATTGAATCGGCTCATGCTAAAACCGCTGATGTCCATTTTCTCTTATGTAGAGTAAACTGCAAAAAACTGTAGAAGCCTTTTAAAAAATGTTCAGAAGTTGATTATTACAAGAATGGATTGTAGAAAAGGATCCCTGATAACAGTTTCCAGCTCCTCTTCTGTCTGGGATGGAATAATTAAAAAGAAAGGACTCTGGACATTAGTGGTTTTCGCATGATTCGTAAAAATCGCCAAGTTTTGGAGCCGTTTGATGTTTTCAAAATTCATTCTAAAGATGTTAAAGCAGTAGATGATCATTTACATAAAGTTAAAAAAATAAAATTCCGAACAATTACGGTACATAGAATCAGTTTCATCACAAACTCCCAGCAATAACCTGGACATTAGCGGTTTTCGCATGATTTGTGCGTGGACGGTTCTAAAACATCGAAAACGCATATTTTTCAGTATGCCTTTCGGGCAATATAAGGATAACACTGCGTATTTTGAGGCGCTGAATCCGAATATGACCTCCGTTTTTTTCCATCACCCTCAAATTTTCCGGAAAAGCCGATTTTACTCGGAAAAATAACCATTTTTTAGCATTTTCAGTGTTTTTCCGACTGTTATCCCCTGCAGAATGTAGATAAAATTTTTCGTAGCTACGGGATTCAATTATGCCAATAACCTGACTGATGAGTCCGGAAATGACCTTAATTTTTACCGTTCACCTCTCAATTTTCCGGGAAAGCAACATTTTCTCGGGAAAATGAGCAAATCCGACGTATATTTGTCGTGCATGCAATTTATTTTTATAAATTTTCCTGGACCCGTGGTAGTATGTTACTAATTTATTTTGAGCTGCTAAATCCGAATATGACCTCGGTATTTTTCTATCACACTTCAGATTTCCGGTAAAGCCGAGTTTTCCGAGCCTAAAATAGTTTATTGTAAAAGCTTTGTCCGATCGAAGTGTACCCATTCAAAATTCATTGTATAAATGTCTCCGATATGTGATACATCGATTCCATTGTATTTTGATCTGTTAAATTCAAATATGATCTCAGATTCTTCCGATCACCCATTATTTTTCCGGAAATGTCGTTTTTTCTAAGAAAACGCTTTTTTAAGATATTTTTGTGATGATTTTTCTGTTCTAAGGAGTTTCAGAAATTCTCCAGTGGGTGATAACGAATTTCTAAGGTCATATTCGGGTTTTTCAGCTCAAATTGCATGAGAATCGATGTATCACACAAGCAGAAAATGTTTTGAATTTCCCTGGATGTGGGAATACAGTCCGGAAAAGCTTTTGGCCCGGAAAAATCAGACCTACAAAACGAGGGGGTTGTCAAAGATGAGTGAAGGTCAAATTCGAGTTCAGTGCCTCTTAATACAGCAAGAGAAACCTGAAGAGGATCTCAGAAAATTTCTGAAACTCCTTAGAACAGAAAAATCATCGCAAAAATATCTGACGAGAGCGTTTTCTTAGGAATAGCGACTTTACCGGAAAAATGATGGGTGATCGAAAAAATCTGAGATCATATTTGAATTCAACAGATCAAAATAAAATGGAATCTATGTATCACATATCGGAGACATTTATACAATTGGCATAATTGAATCTCGTAGCTACGAAACATTTTACCTACATTCTGCAGGGGATAACAGTCGGAAAAACACCGAAAATGCCCAAAAATGGTCATTTATCCAAGTAAAATCGGCTTTTCCGGAAAATTGGAGGGTGATGGCAAAAAACGGAGGTCATAATCGGATTTAGCGCCTTAAAATGCATAAAGATCACCTGTTGTCGTCCAGGAGACCTTTTGGCGCGTATACGTACTATACCGCCTTTGCGATCGTTTCCACCGCCCACTCGATACAATAACCGAGTCCCTTAGTTCCTTACCGAAAAGTGACTGCCACGAACTTCTGAGATTTTCCAAAGCGTGTAAAAAAATTACTAATCCGTCAATAATTATGATTTAAAGTTTGTTGTCATTCTGGGGCTTTCTAGTTTATGTGCAATGAATACCAAGAGTCTACGTTACTTGATTTTTTTAAAAACAACCTAAGATTGCGCCGCGCTGATTTGAAATATGCATATATAAGCAGAAGCAAACGAACTGATTCGAGGATGGCTGAGCAGTTCAGCACTCTTCGAATGAGAATTTCACTCCTCCGTTGTGTTCAAAACGTTGCTTTGACAGAACTCCACACCCCTGTTAAGCTTTTCAAAATTTGGTACTACTGCTCTGATAGCCAGGGCCAGCCGTAAATGGAATCTGTGATGAACCTTAAGACTCTTTAGACCATTTTCTAAACGTGAATCATACAGGAATCCACATTCCCCTCTCTTCCCCACGCTCCTGATCACTGCGTCGGCATCTCAAGGAACAATGGTCGTGGGCCGCCTTGCCGATAACTAACGCTTGATTAACCATTTCACCATCACAATAGGATTCATCCAATTAAAAAAAAAATTGTTGCGCGTGTATTTAGCACTTTTTTCCTTACTCTCTATTGAACACGCATAAAAAGAGGCCTCATTCATAAAAATCGGCCCAATAGGAGAGAAGTTACAGAATTCGAAATCCGAGGAAATCAACAAAACTTCTTTATGCAGAAAATAAAATGAAGGGGGGAAAAAGAAATGTATAAATTACAATCAAACATAATTGACCTCAGAATTAGACAAGCAATTCAATTATATAACGGAGTAAAAATTGGGAGAAATTACAAAAAATTCGCATCTTGCAAGAGGCTTCCTTGTAAGAATTTTGACCTGAAGACAATGGTCGAATAGCAGCAGCACTCCATACGATACACGGTGTGCCTGAACGAGTAAACATTTTTCATACGTCCAAATAGAAATTTTTTTATATTTTTAACTACAGTGTCTCTTGAGTCGTTTAAGCAAAAAAAAAAAAAAAAAAAAATCCGTCGAAATTCTGGAAAATAAAGGCGCTTTAAAAGTATTCTGGGGCTATAATAACTAAATCACCGGTAATAAATCCCGTTATATTATTAAAAAGAAATTGAATCCATAGTTTAATGCCTTAGTTTCTTGAATACAGTTATTTTAAGCACTCAAACATTTATACCACCAATTTTAGCCGTGGGGTGATTTCTTGAGAGCCGATAGTATCACGAATTTCTCATAGGACCCTTCAAAAATGGCTTGCTTTTTGGGAGCCGATTCGGCCACCGAACCGGGGTTTAAATGGAAGCTGATAATAACCCAAAGCTCTGAGAAAAATTTTGAGAGGAGAGTAGGAACGGTTTCTAAGTATTGAGGAGAGGCGGGCAAAGTGGCTAAAATCCGATCCAATTTTGCCGTTTTTCTGTTGAATTGATGTTGCCGCGGACTTCCGACTGTGTCCACACAAAGTTCCTGTTCAGCATATCGATCCATAAGTATTTTTACACGTAGAGTCTAATTTTCACGTCAGGGAGCCGACATATTTCGATTTTTTCGATTTTATATGGAAAATTGATGGTTTTTCAGGATTGAAATTACTTATTATTGTTTCATGAAAAATAAATGCACCCAAAATGACTATAGCATATTGACTTTTACATATTTGCACTCACGAAATTGATTCGTAAATTCAAGGAGTGGGTACATCGACCTGGTATATCAAGTCTCTGCGATTTTTTCGGCAAATCGGTAGATTTTCGGGATGTAGATTGCTTCCTTTCAATTCATGAATGAATGAAGCATGGACATGGTTGAACTTCCTTACACAGAAAGACGTTTAAAATAATAAAATCAAGAAGTATTTACGGCAATTGCATTTTTTTCGAGTCAATTTCTTTTCAATAATATAACAGGATTTATACTACCAGTGATTGGGGTATTTTAGCCCCAAAATACCTTTAAATCGATTTTATCTTTCAGGTTTTCGACAGAATTTTTCCTTTCTTCGCTGAAATTATTCCGTAGCACTTTTCTTCAAGAATCTGATGAGATTTTGGTGGAGGCAGATCAAAAAACTTAAACTCTTTCGAATGGCTAGGCTTTACATTCACGATACATGGTCTCGTCAAGGTGCGTCGTTGACCTTGCAGTGTTGAATCGTGAATTCTCTTGTTGTGCTGCTTGCCTATTTTGAAATCTCTGAAAATGAGAACTAAAGGGGTTGATATGTGCGAGTTAATGACGCGCCTTATCAACACACTGTGTTGGAGTTCACTGCTTGTTTTTATTTCGGTTTGTTGTACAGTATAATGAGGCATATAATGAAAGATGGACATTAGCGGTTTCCGCATGATTCGGACAACAGCCCCCCCTGAAAAGGGCTTCAAACCTACGGAACAAACATTATCACTAGATTAATGAGTGCGTCTGACCTCCGAGAGTATTTTAACCCAAAAATCTCAAAATTGAAAAAATGGACATTAGCGGTTTTCGCACGAGCCGATTCAATTGCGGTGTCACCAGAAATTACTTCAGATGCAACACCTTCAAATGAAGCAGTCCGTACTTCAGATGCAACGCCTTCATATGAAGGACACTTTTCTTTTGAGTGATTTCCCGAAATGTCAAAATAGAAACGAGTTTATGCCCTGTGCCCTTGGTCAAAAGATGCAAAAAGTTTTGGAAAATCGAAAACTTTCAGGAGACAATCTCATTGTACAAGCAAACAAGATGAAAGCGCTCCCTAACAAGGAATTTTTTCCCTCAATCGCAGGAGCAACGGAGAGAGTGCAAATTCTTGCATTTGACGAGTCAAGAGTGGATCCTTGGAACATCCTTTTCCTGATTACAGCTGTCAAGGATGACAAATGTTATACTCTTGGTTATATATACGGCACACTTCCTTAGGCCCACAAAGGGAATCGGCTCACTGTTTGCCTGGTTAAGCTGATATCGCCCAATGAAGTTTCGACAGAAATAAAAAATCTCAAACACATCGGCACTCAGCTGTCAGTATCAGGTGGTCAAGGCATGTTCAAGAGCTCATGTGAAACTCTCATGTAAAACTCTTTGTAAAATAAAGAGATGTAAATGTAAAGCTACCAGAGTGCTATGTAACAGCAGATGCCACAATAGCAGAACCTGCACAAACAAATAACCTTTTCAAATAACTGAGTCCCTTGAATGTTGATCTCATTTTCATAATTTGATCTGCATTCTTCAAAGTCACGTTCTCCGTAAATATAAGCCATGTTTAGGCACTTGGCGATCACCTCTCGTTATAAGTATGACTTTCTTGTTTACATCTCTTAGAATTTTGACATTATCCAGCTTCTAAAACTGTGTTTGACATTATCCAGCTGCCAAAACAGTGTTTGACATTATCCAGCTTCCAAAACTGTGTTTGACATTATCCAGCTTTCGAAACTGTGTTTGACATTATCCAGTAAGGCTTGGCAGGGGTCGACAATAGCCACCTCGGATAATACTATGGTAAACGAAGGCATAGAGGGCCTGTTTCCGGCCAGAAACGAGCATACGGCTGAAACTAGGCCCAATCGATTCTACATATGAAAAGGTGTTATTAGCCAAAAGTCCCCATAAATCCCCTCGGGATTCCACACAGTGGTCCAATAAAGTAGAAAATTGGACATATTTTAAAAAAATCACTGCAAGGCAAGAAATAAACTTAGGGGAATCAATTTTTTTTTAAAATGTAGGTAATTGAGTCTACTTTTCTAAGAATCTATAGTTCTGAATGTCTAAGTAAGTTGAACATGAATAAAAATGGAAAAAATTGAAAATTGAGAATATTTGATCGGCATTTTCTATATTTACGTCCATATAAAGGTCCAGATCGAAAAGTACCCTCTTGTATAAGTTGTAGATCCTTCTTTTAGCGTTGATTTGGTACATTACATTATGGTTATCTTCAAAATTGAAGGAGCAAGAGGGCAAAAACGAAGCAGATCGGCGCCTGGCCTCCTGTGTTTCGAATCGCAAAATGGCGATTTTGAGTAGCACATCATGGCAATGATGGTCTATTCAGCTGTGCCCGTCTACTGAAGGCCCAAATGAACACTTTCCATCTTTAAATCTCTTTTCTAAAGCGCCATGGTTGCCAGCTCTCACTCCATTTTTACTTTCTCGCTCCCATAGGGTAGAGAGGAAGTATTGTCATCCTCCAAGAAAAGAAAGAAAGTTGAAATTTCATCATTTCTAGACGTTTTAAGGTCCCAGGAGTCAAAATAACCATACATGAAAAAATGTGTGTCCGTCCGTCAGATGTCCCCCAAATCTGTCTACAGCGATATCTCAGAATCTATCTGTTCCATTTCATTCAAAATTGGCACAGAACACCATATCTATGGTCTTCTTATGCACGTCACACGATTTTGGGGTACGCTAAAATTTGGGGGGGCTAGGGTCAAATTGGGTTAAAGGTCCATTTTCAGCAAAATCACACGGAAAGCTCATTTTGAGGGACTGTAAATTTTGAAAAATGCCTTTTAATTCTTTAAAAGTGGGCATCAAGCACATCACCCGGGTCATTAATTTAAGTTCCTAAAAGATCTTTGGACTAAACTCAAAATTCAAGGGATTACGAGGCCCAAAAGTAGGGCACTTTGCTCCGCGACATCACAAATAGCTCATTTTCAGGGACTGCAAATTTTAGAAAAAATGCCTTTAATTCTTCGAAAGTTAGCATAAGAGCACCACCTGGTTCATTGATTTATGTTCCTAAGAGGTCTATGGACTAAACTAAAAATTGAAGGGTAACGCGTCATATAGCGAGGAGAGCACTTCGGTCACACGGAGAGCTCATGGACGGTAGATTTTGAAAAAATGCCTTTAATTCTTTGAAAGTTGGCTCAAAAGCACCACTTGAGTCATTAATTTTAGTTCCTAAAGGATCTTTGGACTAATCTCATAATCACAGAGGGGCCGATAAGAAACGCTCAATTCTCTGATAAATGAGTCGGAACGCTTCAGGATATTAGCAGCAAACGCTTTTAGTCAGGGGAAACCTAGGAATTCAAATGCATTATATAATGCATCATATACTATCTGCAAAATTACTCCGTAGGTATACACCAAGCAAAATTAGACAACTAATGAGGTACTTACATTACATACAAATCATCGAAGCTAACGCAAGAACTGACACTTAGATCTTTATTAGTAACTAATATAATATGTTTGTTGTTAATGAATTTAGAATCCCGGCGGATTCCATCTTTCGCGGTTTCTTTTTACGAGGTACTGAACACAAATATAACATAATAATACGGCACAAACATGATGGATTTAATGAATAATGATTACACAATGCGAACTTGTTTACATATCATTGCACTGAGGTTTATCACGGACTGTTTGTGTTGTTGATGTTTCGACTTCGACAAGGAGGTGGCGCTCTGGGCGGGCGGGTGGTGAACTATCAGCGGAGACATTTTGACCGCCAAATTTAAAATTTGGGCGATGCTAAGCGGAAACCGTTTAGTTTAAGACTATTTAAACATCGAATAGTCATTCTACCCATTAAAGTAGATTTTTGATGGCATTTGACCGTGCTTAAGGTAAGATTATAATATATAATCGTACCTGAAGTATGATGTCAATGAATCTAATGGAACCTAATGAATCGTAGAAAAGCTAAGATTTTTACGGATTGCCGTCTTTAATAGGAGGCATCATTAATCAATTACATATTTAATTGAAGATGCCTCATAATATCGACAAGTCGAGTCCGAATAAATGAATTCATCACATATCACGAAGACAATTACAATAAAGTTCAGTGGTTTTAATAAAAATTTCATAACTATTATCCTGCGATCAAATTTCCAATCAAACTTTATGATTTTGTGAAATTGGCAGTATTATTCTAAATATTCCAGTAAAATTGCCCATGCCGGCGTGGAGCGCCGGCAAAAGCGAGAAAGTGTTGTGCGATCCTCGCACCATGATGGGGGGCTTGCGCCGCGCATAAATTTTTTACTATTTACTACTTTGTTCTGGCGGCCATTCAAGTAATACATCAAGCTTTTTGGACGACTTCTTCAACTTCCAACCCTTGTAAAACACCAGAGAAACAACGAATCGACCCCTGTTTGAATCAAGTAACTGCCCTGATCTCACTCCACCCCCCCCCCGCCCCATTTTCGGAAAATAACAGCACTAGCCGTTTGAGTAACAGCTCCAGTAAAACAATAGCGAGACAGTGTTAATATAAACAGATTTCCGTTCGAGGCACAAGTAAATAAGTCAGATTGGTGATTGGAACTGAAATTCTCTTCAAAGAGGGAACGTCAAAAATGTGAAAATCACGCTCAAATTACTACAAAAGTGACGTACCCAAGAACTTTCATTAGTGGCTTGAAGATTAAGTGACTGCAAAATTGCAATCATGCAGGCAAATATTACTTTAAGAATCAATGCGCAGAGGATTGCATGCTTTTCAGATTTCATTAAAAAATATGCGTAGTATAAAAGAAAAAATTCAGAGCCTTCTTACAGAATGTCCCCACTTTTTCAGTACTTCTGAACTAGTAGACACTCTGCTAATCATGGTAGAGCTGATAACCATTTACACCTACAGCAGTGGGATTTACCTGACAGGATTGGTGAAGTTGTTTCAATATTTTGGCTAATTTATTAAAATCGGACTGGTCAAAATAGAGTTTTCCAAGTTTTGTATTTGTCTTAAACCACAATCTATCATTCTTAGCATCCTTCAAAGCTTCTAGAGTAGTTTCATAAAAATCTTGAAGTAACTCCATCTGCAACAGTACAAACAATTCGTTAACGATAAAATAAAATAAGTTTGACAAAAGTAAGTTTTTCAGTCTCAGACATGAGCTCTCGGAGAAATGAATGTGTTGGTCCACCGTATGGCAGAGTTCCCACAGAATTAAGTGATTTCTCCGTCACATTTAGGTAAAATTCCCTAATGATTGGAGATAAAAAGTCATAAGTTTAAATGATTTTTCTGCAAAATTTGTTGTTCGAAAGGTCAAACCTATTCAAGAAAGCAAATAAAGGCGACTTGAAAATTTTTCCTAGATTTTTTCGTCCTTTCTCCTGACATTTACCGGTATTTCCTGACTGCATCCCTCAAATAAGGACTCTAGGGTGTTCTGTTTGGAGGCGACTGTCTTAAAACCTTGCTCCTTGGGCTTTTTCCCATTCCTTTTGGTCCCCAGAGGATAATTTTGAAGTTCCAGCACCATAGCTGAAGTCTATTCTTTCTCCAAACACAATGAGAATTTCGGAGTAAATTACATTGGTTTAAATAGGGAGAAATTGAGCTATTCCGCAGAACCGCGTTTCTTAGGTGTATAATGCGCGCAAATGATTTCAACCCCGACCATCTCTTGGGAAGACACTCAAAGGCCCATTTTTAACAAGAGGATTTCACTTTTGATCCAGGGATGGGGGTAGGGTGGGAGGTCACCTTGCAGTTAGTTTTGAGAAGTATTTTCGACCATTTGCACTGTTGCCAATTTCACTCTAGCTTGGAGGGAAATTAGTGTGAATGTTATTCTGTACTTAGTGATTTTGGCAACAATGTAAATGATCGAAAATAGTTCTGAAGGGATAAAAACAAATATTGTACATTATATTTTGACAAGTTGAGAGATAAAGTAGCCTCCTAAACTCGGAAGACCTGTTTTGAGGTTGATAAAAAACTTTCAAATGCGATAATTTTGCTCAAACTCGCGCCTCAGAACCCTGGGTCAAAAGTGAAATTTCCTTGTTCAAAATAGACTTCTGGGTGTCTCCCTAAGGGATGGTCAGGGTTCAAATCATTTGGGTGCATTTTATAGCGAAAATACGCTGTTCTGCGAATTGTCTAAATTACTCCCCATTTAAACAAAGGTAATTTCTTCAAAAATTCTCATCCCTTTGGGGGAAAGTAAAGACTTCAGTTATGGTGCTGGAACTTTAGAATTATCTCTTGGGGACCAAAAGAAATGGGGGTCATTCCACGTCAACTCAACCAGGCTCAGTACCCGACCCTCTTTGATTTGGCTGAAAATTGGCATACGGGGTCTTTACATCATTCAAAGAAACTTAATTTGAAGGGTTTTCCCATCTGACCCCCCATCCCATCTGGTTCGCGAGATATCCACCCCCAAAGATGGGGTGAATTTTAGCGATATTCAAAAAGCCCGTTTTGTTTTCATTTTCTCAACTTCCCTCTCTTTGACTCTCCATAGCTAGACTTTGTATCAATAAATCATACTTTCAAAGAGTGTTGCTAGATCAATTTTTTATGTAGATTCTAAATGTGCCATCGAAATTAAGCAAAAATTATTTAAATGGCCGTAAATTAGGGTTTTTTAAAATTTACGATTTTTTTGCCATTCAATGTTCAAACTGAATCATCCAAAAAACAGTCACTCCGATTTCCGATTTTTTTTCCTACTTCAAGCTAAGGATATATACTTTCGGATGATATACTTTTTACCATGACTATCAGACGGTTAAGGGCCTAAAAAAATTCAAATAGGCCAAAATAGGTCAAAAATTGACAGAAAAAAGACAATTTTATACACATCAACCAAAGAATCTCAAAAATAAGGACTTCAAGCATCAATAATTTTTTTTTAGTTCAACCTCATCATGTATAGAATCGATTTATCAACATTTAGAGATACTCATCGATTGATTAACCACCTTGAGGAAATAGAAATTGGCCGGAAATGCTCAAAAATGACGGAAAAAGTGGTTTTCCGCCCGCTTAGGAGAGGTTTTTTTTTTCCACATGGAGAAGGTTGAGGCGAATCCGTTGGCGGACGATGTCTAAGTATTGACCAGGGTATCTTAGCTTTGACTTGACTAAGTATCCCAGCAAAAGTTACTTTAAAATGAGTAAATTTAATTTGAATAAGAAATTGAGGTTTGGCTGGACATTGTTTATGTGCAGGTTACGTACAAAATATTGCTGAATAAAATTGACGATAAACAATGCGAAAATGTAAAGGCTAAAATTTAGTAGAGGGTGAGATATCATGTTGCCTTTACCATACACCCGTATCATTTATTAGCTGGAAAACTCAGGATTACCAATCTGAAGAGTTTACTTAAACCAAAGAAAAGCCATGATACAAGTGAAGTAGAGTAAAAATAGAGCAATGGGAAACCATAGAAACTAGTTGTAGAATCTGAGGAGAAAACTAAGTTCTTGACTTGACCTAACTGCAGCATTTGAAGCCATGAATTGACCATTGAGCTTTATCAAAAGAGAAGGAAGAGGCCGACCCCAGGGACAGTTACTCTGAGTCACCTTTTTTTTGATATAGCTCGAGGATAGAGAAGATGAGAGGAACTAAAATATGAACCTCTCTATAAAAGCACCTTATAAATTGATGTGGAGTGAAAACCGAGGAAAATGTGAAGGTACACGTTATGCAAAGCAAAAAACTTGTATGCAAACCACGTAAAAAAAAATAAACGCGGACAGCGAAAGGAACCGAAGCTGCCGCTGTATCATGACGGAGCAATGAAGGTTACATTACTTGGCCAATGAGCTCTATAATTAAAAGAGAGGGAAGAGGCCGACCCCAGGGGCAGTTACTCTGAGTCACTTTCTATTGGCTCAAATCAAAATAAAAGGAAGTACCAAAACTGAAACATCAAGTTACCTTCCAAAAGCAAAAAACTAAAAAAAACACCTGATGCAGAGCCTTAAAAGTACAAAAAAATCAAAACTGTGAGGAACAACTGAAAGTCTGTAAAAAACCTGAAGTCTGAAGAAATTACGAGAGTGATAACAATCGTAAACCGAGCTTGAAAGGGGGAGGGTCAAACGCAAGTGTAGGGATGGGCGAATATTCAATATTCAAGATATCGTCACACCAAGATAATCACATCACTATCGAATGTTGGTGAAATTTTTCGAATATTCCATTAGTATTCAATTAATATTCGAAAAGGTATACCTGCGATTTTCTATTTTTTTCCCTTCAAAAGTTTGAAATTACAAGGTTAAAAAATTCCCCTCTACTTAGACCATGGAGTGCAATAGAGTCGCAATGTTCCAGTGCGCCGATGAAGTCACTTTTTGAGGGAGTTTTTTCCAGTGTTCCTGAGACTAGTGTGCGGCGACTGGCGATGCTGTTTACGGGGTCCCAGCTCCGATCTTCGCTCAGAAAATACAGGTATAAAATTTATTTCATAAAATTCGGGAGTGTTGTACATTTTTCAATTTTGAATGTCTTCAGTGAATACAATTTGCCAAAATTCGTAGAAATAACGATTGATTAAAATGAATAAATCCCGAAAACCACTCGCAGCCTGCGATTCTCTCATAAGCCGCCATATTAAAAAATGCTGAACGGTTCCCAGATGGTTCCCACTTTCCAGTGAACAAAGGACTCGGTATGGGCCATTCATGGATTGACTTCATCAGCACTCCAGTGCATTGCGACTCTATTGTACTCTACGCTGTAGACTAACAGACCATAGAGTACCTACAGACCTACATGCCCTGCGCTTGGATTGTTGAATCGTTATCAAATGACCTCGATTGATTGAATACCCTTGCCAAGATAGGGATTTATCAATCAAGTTCATTCGATAAAGATTCAAAAATCGACTCGCTGGAGTCCAACAAGTTATCACCGGTATGGTCCGAATTCGAAAAAAGTCTATCGCATGAAAAGTTTTTTTCTAAAAGTGCGAAAAATAGAGCCTTGTGCAGGCTTTGTTCTACCGCCCTGTTATATTTGCGGAGCACCGTTACGAGGAAATAAAAATCAGAGCAATAATCGAAAAGATTCGAATATTCACCTTGAAGTTTTCGATTTCTTCAATAATCGCAAAAATCGCATTCAGAAAGTTTCAAATAATCGCATTCGAATTCGATATTCGTCCATCCCAAGGCGAAGCACAGACACTAACCCCCGCGCAAGCCTGTATACTCTTCCATCCATGGGTCAAAGGGGACATCATTATGTTTGATAACGCGTCGGAATTGCGTAGACACATGTCATCGGCTAGTATATCAATGTCTCCCAATTTTTGCATTTTGTTAGAAACTATTTATTTCTTAGAATTTCTGCACTTTTTATAACAGTGTCGATAACATCTTGTGAAAAGAATAACGTTTCACCAGAGGTTGTCGTCCCTAGAGGGATCTGCTAAGCAAATAATTGGTGAAAGAGGGACAATGCAAATGTCCTCCTTCCGAGGCCAATAAAAGTAAGTTGTTCTTCTGTTTGGATGCATGAACCGCACTTTGACATTCTGTTTATCCTTGCAAATTTCTTCAACAACGCCGAAGTACCAATCTTGGTCATAAAAACAAGCAACATAACAATTTCCGTGCAACTCCTCCATTTTCTTGGAAAATATGTCATCGTATTGGTTGCAATGAAATACTAGGAAGCAGCTGGTCGGCTGAAACTCGTTTTGTGATGAGTTTAAAAGATGACAAACGTTCAAAGTAGTAGAAAGATCTAGTTCCTGGAACAGTTGTGGCAATGGAAAATGGACCTTGTAATTTGGTTCGTAGACCGTCCGTGAACTCCGGACTTCAGAACGTGAAAGCTAACAATATTTTGGATGCAAAATCAAACACTTCTTTCACAGAAATTATCGGGTTGGAGTACAGACGTTGAAGACTTGCTTTCCTAGCTAGTCTTTTTACGGCGCATTCAGTTTTGCCATGAAAAATAACAAATCTGCTTGTAGCTGAAAATCTTCGAAGTGATGCAACAAATTAAGAAAATTGTAGGTATTTTTGAACTGTCCCGCACAACCATCTGAAAAATAATTAAGCTTTTTAGTTCTTGGATGTTCACTTTTAACAAAGTTAGTCAAGAGGCACTGCATTTTATAAACCAAGCTCACATCGTGATTCATATCGTCTGACATTATACTTCAATTCTCTCATTCAACGTCATTTATCCAAAGACATTGAATAGAGTAGACCGCGTGCTGCGAAATTGAGCGGTGGCCACTACTCTTCCATTCGCATGGCGCACCAACCGATGAGTGCGGGAACACCAAAACGGCACCAGTGAGGTAGTGAGCTCCAGCTCGAGGTAAACAAACAATGCGATTAAAAGAGGTTGGTACGGTTCGGCTCCGAAATTTTTAATTATTAATTGATTTGAGCGAATAACTTCGGCTGACGTGTTCCCTAATTATAATCACATGTTTCTCTATGACGATTTGTTTTAGTTTTCATGATTAAACACCACACAACTCTCAATTTATGGTATGCTTACAATGAGTAAATTCGTGAAGATTGATGAGCCGGGCAAGAGACAAGAGCGTTTATGTCGCGATGATAATTTTAAACTTTGCATGATTACATTTAGCCTTAAGGAACTACTATTTTTGGTTCATTTGTGTTGTTACCTATCTACATAGGAAAACTAATACATGACACAACAACGGATCCTGAACTAATGGCACATTTTGTTCTTCCTAAAATGAGCCAGAAATAGCAGTTCTTCATTGAAAATTGTAGTCAATTTAGTGTCTTCAATTTCAAAATAGTGTTGTTTCAGTTTGTGATATTTATTTGTGATAAATGTAATATTAAGTGCTTTGAAATATGGTTTTTTGTTCGGCTTTTGGTTGCTCCAATCGCTCCAATGAGAAAACAAGACTAAACAGGAACAATCAAGAGCAGAAACTTTCTTTCCACAGGTTTATTATCTACAGTTTTCTATTTTCAATCTACTCTCTATCAGTCTCTCCTGACAATGAAGGACACTGTGTACAAAAATGCATGCTAACGAGGATTTTTATGAAGCCTTATTTAAATCAGTTCTTAGATGAGTCACTTTAGGTTCATCTTGAACACGAACATATGGTATGCTCTCAGCATTTTGCTGAAAGCATAGTATAAGTGCTGTGTTTTTTTTTTTATTTTATAGAGGAAAGTAAGGACATGGTAAAAACTCATTTCATAGAATCTACTGCACTGCAATGTGCTGAAAAATTGAGGCACTGGGTGCAAGAATGGCATGTCTTGGTTGCGGGGATTCAAAATCTCTACTAATCATTCAGTGAAGGAAATGCATGGATTTTGTTGAAATTTCTACTGAGTTATTTTTCATGACTCTGCAATGTTCTGTGGAAAAAATCCTGAAAAATTACAGTTAGAAACCTCTCTACTAAACAAATATGAGCGACATAGATTCTGGAACATTGTTACAAAGAGGTGCCTTTCTCGAGCGCAGCCAGTTAATCACAGAGCTGCCTAAAAATGCAAAGAAATTAAGAGCAATTACATACCCATACTTTTTGAAAATAAACAGTATCCATAATCGCCAGTCACAAACGAGTGACTGAAGCATTCATTTTGAAATTCTTGAGCAGATTAAGTAGCCTTAAGTTGTGCCTGGCAAATTAATTTGATTGTAATGCTTGAAAATTACCTTTTTCAGTGGAAAAATCTTAAATCTTGGTACTTTGAAACAGCCGAAATCGTTGCCCCTCTTTTTCAGCTTTCCATCAAATCCTTCTCTTAGAGCAAGATGGACAATAGCTTTCAGTAATTCTCTCGTAACTTTTATATGCCTTTTTAAGTACAATACATGACATTATTCCTCGTTTTTACCCTTGATTCCTCGTTTTCACGCTTGATTTATATGATTGAACTCATTTTAAATCCTTTTTGTACCTTTTACAAAACTAGCTGCTTCAGCTCGCTACGCTCGCTTGCGCCGCTAGCCGGGGGCAAGCCCCCTGGACCCCAGGTTACTCGCCCCGCGAGTAACTGTTGGCTCGCTTCGCGAGTAACTGTTGGCTCGCTTCGCGAGCCAAATTTTGCTACTATCAGTGCTTAGGGGACTTCCTGGAGGCAAAATGATAAATTCAAAAACAAAGAATAGGAAACTAAAAATTACCTACCTTTAGAAAAAGAAACAACCTTGAAAAATAAATAACTTTCCTGGAAAAGAAAATCGGAACACTTTTTGAAAATGTAACGGTGCGAAAGGGTGAAGATAAATCACCAATTCTCTTGGAAGAAGACATGAGCCGACCCCCGACATGAGTGAAACTGCCGTAGGACCCATGCTAGGGTAGAAGGGTGACACGTGTTGTGAGCAGGTAGGGATGGGTTTACGTGGAGAGGGAAACGGAAAATCAGACGGTGGGAGGTCCCCCAACCATATGACTCGTCCAGCGTCAAAAACGCAAATATGTCGTTATCAAATCGAGGTAAATTTTGCAACTTCGGTCGCGCAAATCGAAAAACGAAGGGGTCTTGGCACATCTAGACCCTATGAGCTTTCATCTAAAACAGATCCGAGGAAAATCGGTCCAGTAGTTTCCGAGATCGAATTAGCACAAACTGTTGGAGGCCAAAAAAGGCCTTAGGATATTAAATATATAGATTACTTCTTACCAAAAGTCCGTTCGATAAGCAGGTCACTATCCTCATATTTTCAATTATGAAGCGTTTTTCTCAGTCAGTAATGACTGTAGAAAAACGAAAATTATTCAGAATATTTGTAAATTTCATGCTCTTAACATGTGATCCTGGTAAATTTTGCCAAAAAATGAAGTGGAAACGAGAAATTAGCGAAAATCCGAGCGCGCAACTGCTTTTTCCAAGTACGCGCAACGCCAGCTCGTGCAGCGTGGGGCTCAGTCATAGAGTACATAGAGTCGTAATGTAAGTGGGTGAGCTGGCGCCACTTTTAAGCATATTCCAGGTCCCGAATTCCGAGACTCCTGTGTGACGCCGGGTCACTTTTTCGATACATAATCGATTGTTCGCGATACACGGGTACCTGGCCATCCAATGTAAACAAAGAAGATAGGAATCACCACATATTCCACACCGCCATTCTGGATCGAACATATATCGAAAAAGTGACCCGAACTCGGCACACACCGGGCTCGGAACTCGTCGAGCAGAACATGGCGCCAGCTCTCCCATTTACATTACGACTCTATGTACTCTATGGGCTCAGTCGCGAGATCCCACCCCGCCCGCCCATTACGGGGTCCCGCCGAAGTGGCCTCGCTCAGCTGACACGGCGGAGATAGGGAGTGCACGGACTACTCTATTCAATGTCTTTGCATTTATCGCCATTTTCTTATAGAGTTTCCGGTTCATTTGTACTTTTTTTTCAAATAATTTAGCAACCAATTAATGCAAACTGTATAATGTAAACTTTTCCAAGGTATACCATTCGCTTGAAACAGGAAAAAAAACGGAAATGGCAGCGATTCCTCGCGAGTTACACCAATTACCATACGAAAAATTGTCTTTTTCCGCAATTTTGGAGCATTTCCGGCCGATTTCTACTTTCTTAAGGTGGTTAATCAATCGATGAGTATCTCTAAATGTTGATAAATCGATTCTATACATGATGAGGTTGAACTAAAAAAAAATATTGATGCTTGAAGTCTTTATTTTGGAGATTCTTTGGTTAATGTGTAAAAAATCGTCTAATTTGGCAATTTTTGACCTATTTCGGCCTATGTGAATTTTTTTAGGCCCTTAACCATCCGATAGTCATGAAAAAAAGTATATCATCCAAAAGTATATATCTTAAGCTTGAAGTAAAGTCAATTTGAACATTGAATGGCAAAAAAATCGTAAATTTTAAAAAACCCTAATTTACGGCCATTTAAATAATATTTGCTTAAATTCGATGGCACATTTAGAATCTACATAAAAAACTGATGTAGCAACACTCTTTGAAAGTATGATTTATTGATACAAAGTCTAGCTATGGAGAGTCAAAGAGAGGGAAGTTGAGAAAATGAAAACAAAACGGGCTTTTTGAATATCGCTAAAATTCACCCTATCTTTGGGGGTCGATATCTCGCGACCGGGGCGTCAGATGGGAAAACCCTTCTAATTAAGTTTCTTCGAATGATGTGAAGACCCCGTATGCCAATTTTCAGCCAAATCAAAGAGGATCCGGTACAGAGCCTGGTTGAGTTGACGTGGAATGACCCCGGGGAAAAAGCCCGGGGTCGCCTCAAATCAGAACACCCTAAAAGACTCTTGACATAAACTCTTAACCTGCAAACTAAGCTTTTGTCAGGCATACTTAATGAAAAATATCCAAACAAGGACATATACTGAGGGTCACGTAATGATCAGCGTCTCTTCAGCGATGAGTCGGAGGATCTCAAAAGAGTTATTGCGCAGAAATGGGCATGTTTCAGAGAAGTTGGTCTTTTTTAATATCATACTCCTTTAAAGCGATGGATCATAACGTGTTCCAGGCCATCATACCTTACACCTAGTTATTTAATTTGTTTGCGTGAAAAACTTTTTGGTGTATAGTAAATTGCATGGGCGTCAAGGAGAAAATTGGGCCGTTTTGATATCACTTACTTTTAAATAATGAATCTAAACAGTACTCCCATTTTACGTTTTGGGTGCCTGG
>NW_017549609.1:379922-394736 GCF_001854935.1 Bemisia tabaci
TCGAGTTGATTTTGCAGTTTCTCGTCGCTGCTGCTGAACAGTTTCAGATCATCCATATACAGGAGGTGCGTCAGTTGTTTATGGCCTGCCTTGATGTTATATCCATTGTTCATGTTGTTTAGTCGTGTAGAGAGGGGTATTAATCCAACGCAGAACAGAAGGGGGGAGAACGCGTCCCCTTGGTAGATTCCTCGTCTTATTTTAATTTCAGAGGTGATAATTGTATCTGTTTTTCCTCTTAGTTGGATGCATGTTGACCAGTGCTCCATCATGTTCTTACAGGCGTTTACTATATTCGGGTGCACTCCCATGAGTTCCAGTGTTATTATTATTATTATTATTATTTCTTTTTTTCTTTTAAGGTATTTAGGTAGTAAACTTTTTTGGATTGAGCCGAATTTTGTACAAAAATATAACTTATGTTTTTTAGAGGATCAAATATTCAACAGTTTACTTACAGGTTTAGAGCTTTAAAATGTTTGTCAGACATTTTATTAGACTTTTGTATGGTTTTGTTGAATTTGGCTGCGACTTGTAAGAGATCATGAAAATATAGCTCTCTTTGTGTCAGGAGTTTGCAATTTAAGTACTGATTCTTTTGTAAAACTTTGCGTGAAACACAATGGTTTCCGCACATAAAGTGCAACATTTCCATAAAACTTCCATAATCACACTCTACTGGAACCTTCAGGACAGCACACCCCAAGTCTCTACGATTGTAAGGGACTAGGATTTCATAATATAATAAGATGATTTTAATTGATTGAATGCATTTGTTTTTGTGACACATGGACGTAAGGAGAATACAAACACTTAAAAGTTAAAACAGTTGCAATCACACTTGAGGAGCATTTTGCAAATTCAACTTAAATTCTCTGACGCCTCTTACTGGGCAAACCTGATTGACATGGACTGAAAAAAACTGCTCGGGATGCAGTAGATTTGAAGAAGTAGGAAACAGACTGGGCAAATATAATGAGCTGTGTGTTAAGAACTAAAAGTGATTTTTTTGTAATTTTATCAGTAAAACAGTGCACTCATTATCAGCTCCTAGGGTCTCTGAGATAAGAACAGTTTTCTACTGCACCTGAAAGTTCCTTTAAGTGCATACGTGTTTTTATATGTTTGAAAAGCAAAACAAAAATTAAGTTATCTCTTCTCAGGTTGAGTTGATGAATAAAGGGAGTCATACTCACATTTTTTGAGGTGGAAATATAGTCTAAAATTGAATTTATCGACTTCTCACTATGATTTCTGGTGACTGCACTTTTGATGTAGGTTAATAATTGTTTGTACCTTGTCATCATCTCTTGATAGTTTCCCTGAAACATGGAAGGGACATTGTTTTAATTTTGAAAGAGAAATTTCTTCAGACAATTGGCTTCACATCCTGAGTCACCAGATCTCAAGTTCTTGGCTGGAGTATAAAAAAGTCTTTAGCTGAAAGGAGGGACATAAAGAGCTGCCACCACAGATTAGACTGATCTAATTTTTACCAGCCTCCTGGATCATCCCAGGGTCCCAAGTTATTTCTTTTTCTTAAGCAAGTATGAGGGTTTGCATAAGTATCCCCAATGAATGCTTTTTGATGGCTAGTTTTGCTCTTAAGAGGGTGGTCTGCTCAAGCGGCCGCTTACACCGCTTTCATTGGCAGCAGACTTCAGTGATGAGGGCTCCAGTTTGCAGTCACATTTAGAGGCTGAATTTTACACTCGGCAATCAGCATGATAAACTCCGCCTAAGGTTGAGATGTTCACCTCTAGCTGGTCCCAATCCCAGGTAAAGGAGAAAGTTGTGCGTAGGGCTAGCAACCCTACCACGTAAAAAAAACCGTAGCTACGAAAAACAAGACGATGCCTCGGTACACATGGAATCAACGGAGAAATCGACCAAACTAGTATGGCTCATCGGAAAAACAGAAAAATGGTCAAGCCAAAGACATTTCAATGGCAACCAGAACCGTAAGACCAATGAAACAAGCGGGAAAAATGATGGAGATAGCAAGCAGAATGGGAAAGTATAACATCGACGTGATGGCCTTGCAGGAAATCAGATGGCAAGGTGAAGGCAAGTTCGACAAGCCCGAATTTAGCATGATATACAGCAGAACAATCGAAAATACCGGTCAATTTGGAACAGGTTTTATGCTGTAGAGAAAAGCAAGGAAATGCCTGCTTGGGTATGAGAATATCAACAAAAGAATCTGCAAAATCAGAATGAAGGGGAAATTTAGAAACATGACATTGATATCAGTGCATGCTGCAACCGAAGAGAAGGATGAAGTAGAAAAGGAAAGCTTCTACGACACACTAGAAGAGGTGTGCACCAGAGTAAGTCACCATGACCTTTTATTGGTAATGGGCGACTTCAACACCAAAATTGGCAAAATGGAAGATCAGAAGCAAGTAGCAGGACACTATACATTACACGAAACGAATAACGACAACGAGAATATGACAGCACAGTTTGCAGCACGGAATAAACTGTATATCAGAAGCACATCGTTCCCACACAAGAAGATACATCTTGGGATATGGCAAATTCCAGGCAGCGAGGAAGTTAATCAAATAGATCATGTGCTAGTATCAGCAAGGCACCGATCATCGGAGATGGATGTTAGAAGCTGCAGAGGGCCAAACTGTGATTCTGACCATTTCCTAGTGAAAGTCAAGGTTCGAGAAAGAATTGCCAATGCAATGAAAACAAGTGTGCCAGAAACAAGGAGATGGGTAACTGAAAATCTCAACAAGAACAAGGAGGCACATGAGCATAGTGCTGGCAAGAAAACTAAAGAAAGAAGAAGTGGAAGGCAATTCAACCCCAGAAAAGGAAGATAGTCCAACACCAGAGGTGGAAGATAGCCCAGCCCCAGAAGATGTATGGGCTAAAATGGAGACTGCAATAAAGGAAGCAGTTGAAGAGACAATCGGTGAGAAAAGGAGGTGCAGAAACGCAGAATGGTTTGACGAGGAATGTGCAAAGGCTGTTAGAGAAAAAACTGAGGCAAGAGAAAAGATGCTACAAAGGTTAACGAGAGGTAGTGTAGACGGATACCAACAACTTAGATGGAAAGCAAACAAACTTCTTAGGAAGAGAAAGAGACAGGCGGTAAGACAACAAATGGAAGAGATAGAACATCTAAGCAAACAGAATGAGAGTAGAAAATTTTATGCTGCAATGAGCAAAATGAGAAGTGGGTTTCAGCCTAGAGCAAACGGGTGCAAAAACAAAGAAGGGCGTTTAGTTGAGGAAGAAAAGAACATCCTCGAGAGACGGGCAGAACATTCTAAAGAGCTGCTGTCCGAGAAAAGTAGTGGAGAAAGACTGAAAACAGAAGAAGAGAAAAACGAAGAAAGACAAGACGACCTCAATGAAATACCGACTAGAGAGGAGGTCGCGGAAAGAATACGGAAACTCAAGAACAACAAGGCATCGGGAGAAGATGAAATAACAGCCGAGTTACTGAAGAATGGGGGAGAGGCACTGATAAACGAAGTACACGAGTTAATCGAATTAATATGGACATCAGAGAAAATGCCAGCGAAATGGAGTATTGGAACCATCTGCCCCATTTTCAAAAAGGGAGATAAATTCGAATGTAAGAATTATAGAGGAATCACTCTACTGAGCGTGGCATATAAAGTATTATCCTCCCTGATAAATGAGAGACTCCTCTAACGAAATGTTCACCTGTGCCGTGGTATCGTTTTTGAAGCGGGAAGCTTGAAAAAACCCTGCTCTTTTAGCAAATTGTGAAGTAAGTAGTGCATTTCAGATTTGGCCAATGCCCTCATAGTAATTTTTGAGACACTTTCTTTAGGAAAGAACTCTTATTCTTGCTCCAGTAAAAGTTTGCAACAGGCCCATTACAACTTCTGACATTGTCATTCCGTAAATTTTGACAAATTGTAAGCGTTCCTCTAGATCTGGAAATTGTGGAAAAATCCCAATTTTCCATTTTTTTTGGAAAATCTTAATTTAAATGGATTAGAAAGGAGGAATATCGTTGAAGGCCTTTTCCGGCCCCACCTGGATTTTGCTGAATGTTTCATATTTTCAAAGTACTAGTCATAAGTAGACTCTGTGCCAAAAATTTCACAGAAAAGAAACTTGCGTAAAGGTGCAGCAGCGCCTCAAACCCAAAATCCTAGCATCGAAAAATAGTTATTTTCGTCATTTTTTTTCCCTCTATCAGCAAATGATCCCAGTGTATATTTTGCGTACTTTCCGTTTCTAGCCTTTTAAAATGCCCCCGATTAATTTTTTTTTGGCTGTACAGCCTATTGTTGCCATTTTCGGCCCATTTTGAGGGTTTTTATCTATTTTACACACGCAGAACTCAATTAAAACTAAGAACCGTATACGTTTTTGACAAGAACGCAAAATAATGAATATAAAGTGTTCAGTGAAACTTTTTTCAACATGGCCAAATTTTCGACAAAAATCGTTCCAAGAGCCAAAAATGGGCAAAATTTGATAAATTGCCACGTCTTAGATTCAAGAAAGTGGGGAACAACTTTTATATTGACGTACGTAATAGCTCTTACCCGTATAAACAACATATCAAAAAAGTATATTTGTACCTGGATTCCCACATTGTGAAAATTGACGGGGAATTGTTTAGCAGCCTTTTCTGCCTTGAAGGTAGCTCTTCTGAATGTTTTTCAACCTTAGTCATCCTCCACAGGTGTATGCCCTATGTATTTTTCTACGTACTTTTCATTTCTGGTCATAAAAATGGCTTCCTATGAATTTTAAAACACCAATCGGTCCATCGTTGCCAATTTTTACCAATTATTAGGGGTTTTTTCAAGTTAACATGTGGAAAAGTGAAAGTGGGGAAGTGAATTAAACGTTTTTTGTCCCTGCAAATAACATATCCAATATGGAAAATTGCAATGTGTCTCACCGAAATTATGATGGCTCAGATGAACAGGCCGCAACGAACCCTCAAGGTGCTTCCACATCATCTTCACTCCATCTCACCAGTTTGTTCCTATAACCTGGAGATAGTTCTTGGTTCTCAAGATGCCTACTACAGGCCATATACCAAACAACTGAAACTGCATGGGCACAGTGTCTCACAAATCACTTGAAAGTCATAATGCACTACCTAGAACTTTCAACGTGATTATTACTCCAATTTTTGACATTTTTGGCACTGAGACGATTTGTCTTGAACATTCGGCAACATAGGGAAAAGTTACGAAGCAAAGTATGCTAAAAATTGATAAAAATTGGCAACAATGGACCGTTAGACCTCTTAAAATTCATAGGAAGCCATTTTTATGGCCAGAAATGAAAAGTGCGGAGACGAATACATAGCAAGTTTGATATGCATATTGCACTTGTAATTCAATTCAATAATGTGATGGTATGCCAAAGGTGCTTACTTCGTTGTGTATTAGTTTCTAATGCATTTCGCCTGTTCAGGCATCTTCAGAGCGGTAGTGACTATGAACACTTTAAAGTTTAATAAACTTTCCACATCTTTTGCGGTTGTCAGTAGGTATTTCGAAATTATCAATAATTAATTGCTACTTGGACTAGTCACTCGCTAATCAACAGTATATCGACCTGTGCTGCCACCGGACGACCAATCCAGCGAACCGTAATCAGTTTACGCGTACGCGAGTGACTAGTTCAAATAGCTAATAATTATTGATAATTTCGAAATTTTACGTACCTACTGACAACCGCAAAAAATGTGGAAAGTTTATTAGGACGGAGCGATTGAACCAAAAAATGGAGCTTCTTTTCAATCACCTCTACTATTAGCTAGAGGATTGGCGGCGAAATCCGGACAAGTTTGAAATTCAACTGTAGGGCGGGAACTAAATAAAATTGCGGAAATAAAGTATTTTAGGTTGATTTTTGCCCAAATTCACTTACACACTCATATATTTTTAACTTTAGGTTAGTTTTGGTCCGTCGTCGACCGATTAATTTCATTTGGGAGTAACGGTCATCTAGGACTGTAACCACCTGTTTGAACCGGCAGAATAACCATGAGCAGAAGAAAAACTAACTTTATCTGAGATTACTGCCTGTTACCGAGAAAAAGTAAGTGTATTGTAAAAAGTCGCAGTCCCAACTTTCTTAAAATATTCGTTTTAGGCATTTAAAATACGTTTCAAAGAAGGAATGTGGAAAAATCAAGAGGACAAGTTCAAATCAAATTTCTGTTTGCCACCATGGATTCCCGCGCTCATTTACACACTCACACAAGCATCCAGCGCCAAACCAGGCTTCACTTTTTCCCCGTGCTTTTAGATACGAGCACTCCGTCTTTATGTCTTTGCTCATAACTCACACTGCCGCCCGATTTTTGTTAAATATAAATTGTTTACCCTCACCTCCCTTTACATCTGGGATTGCCTGAAATTTGCCATGTCCAGTGCTCTTATTTTGCCTTCTGACCTCCTGCCCAATCATCATTACAACAGTAGGCATAAGAACATCCCTAATAAAATCACTCAATTGAGGCGGACTGAGCAGGATGTCAAATTTTCGGCAATACAGATGTTCAACGCACTGCCCTGGAGTGTGAAGCTACACTTTTGAAATGCTGACCTAACGTCGTTCTTTATGGGGCTGCGTGCTTTCTTATTCGAAAAGCATTCTATAACCTTCAGGAACTTATTGGCTAGTATAATTTTACACTTGTACCTTGTGTATATCGCTGTATACAACTGTTCACCATGTACCGAATATGACGTGTGCCATAGCCTTGGCCAGAGGCTCAATTGTACAAAGTATAAAAGAAATAAATAAATAAGTTTCACTGAAGATTATATATTCATTATTTTGCATTCTTGTCAAAAACGTATACGGTTCTTAGTTTAAATTAAGTTCTGAGTGTGTAAAATTGAAAAACCCCTCAAAATGGGCCAAAAGTGGCAACAATGGACCGGAAGGCGCCTGAAAATTTATTAGAGGCCTTTTTAAAGCACAGAAACGGTAAGTACGCAAAAAAATACAAGGGTATCATCTGCTGGAAGAGTGATAATAGTCGAAAAAGTCGACGAAAATAACTTTTTTTCGATGCCGGGATTTTTGGTTTGAGGCGTTGCTGCACCTTTGCATGGGCTCCGTTCAGTGAAATATTTGGCATAGTCTACCTAGGACTGGTACTTTAAAAGTATGAGACACTCGGCAAAATCCAGGTGGGGTCGGAAAAGGCCCTTAACGATACTCCTACTATTTGTTAATGTTCGAATGGCCATAAACAGACTCAGCGCATCGGCTTAACCATAATTCAATTGAGTTCAGGTGAGAACAAGGTGGTAGGCAGGATTGATTTGAGAGAAATTTTTTGAAAAATTGGAGACTTTACAGCCTTTGTGCAAGCAGAAAGGGTTAACATTTTGAAAAAAGAAAAACCATCAGTTCATTCACTTTAAATGTAGCCCTTATAGCCCTAACAGTTAAGCGATTTCCAAAATAAGTATTTTTTGCTCCACCCTAGGGGGCAGACCCCCCCTGACCACGCCCATGAATATGTGCTGAATCCAGACCCTTCAAGTTGACTTATTACAAAGAGAAACCATTCAATTATCAATATCTTCAGGAAAGAAACGTTTTAAGTAAAAAAAAAAAAAAGCAAAACTACGTAAAACTTTTACCAGTTTAAAATTAATTTTTATCATTTGCTTGAGCGCCTTAAATCCCCACTCTCCTTTTTCTCCTCCTTCTAGGTCGAGCACTTTCTGAAAAGAAGCAAGAGCAGCCTTTGGGTCATCCTCTTTCAGTGATTTGGAGTTATAATATTGATTTTCCAGATCGACATCAGGTTCTGAGTTGCTATCTTCCGAATACTCCTGCAAATAGAAACAAAACATTCACGAGAAAATAAGTAAAGCTGGGTTTCTGGCACTTTGAAGAACTATTTTATAATGAGTGATTCATGAGGAGAAATATGCTCAGGATTATCGAAGGATTCTAAATTATGATAAGTCTTTACCATGGGAAAGAAAACAATTTTATAAAGAGTACTTCACATATCACTGATAAATTACTGGTATCACATCAGAGGCGAGTCCAGCAATGTAGCAACACTGGATTTCCTCCATTTAAACCTATGCTAAATAATCGATTCTTGGCGAAGCACCTGGCCCCTCCAAGGATCGATTCATTTCCCTAGATTTAAATGGAGAAAAGTCAATGTTGCCAATTTGCTGGATCCGCCAATGAATCACATGAGTAAGTGAAAAAAGTATAAATAAAATAACTAAGATGAAAAAAATGTACCTAGCTAAACCACACAAAACACAAGAGAGCAAGTCACAAAGTCGCAGAGAAAACTGGTCCAACAGGTCGGAGAACTGTACTGCCGTGCTAAGGAAGAACGCCGTATGAACCAAAAAAATTTTTTTTGAGTTAGACATGAAATTAGACTAAGTGAAGCATGCTCTGTTCAATGGTGAAGTCAGCAAAGGCGTATCTTCATTGGTTTCAGAGATATGGAGAGGGTAATTGCCTGCCGTATGTCCCGCATAGAGGCGAGGTTGCAACGATAGATTGCCGTATGTCCAGGAAACTCGGGACGCGGGTGGCACTCACGGCATTTTTCCCCATGCTTTGCGGACATGCGGCACTCGCCCCGTGCAGCCCTCGCCAATTCCCGGACTCACGGCGATGTTGGGCCGTTGATCACCCCTACCACCAACCCTTTTATCCGATTTCAGGGTTCATCTGCTGGTAGCATGTGATTCGTTTTCGGATAGATACGCATTCTCCTGTCGTTATCATTTTCGTTCAAAATGTTTCCTGGTGCAAGTTCTACCTTATACTTTTAAGAATAATGAACTAAGATTTTGCCGTGAAATTTTTACAGTATTTTATTTTATGTTTGAAGACGATTAATATGAGACTTTGAACAATTATTTTTTTAATGTTCAATTCTTCAATTTTGTTTTCCTTCTTTATTGATTTTCAAACAAAATGAGAGAGGGAGAATTCAAACGCCGAAACAAACGAGCTACGTTGTTTTAGTTAAGTTCTTAATTCTTTTAATTGGATTGGTTCCTCTGCTTATCTTACTCGATCATAAAAAGGGCATCGTATTGTCCGCTTTTGCGCAAATTCTCGGCATTTTGAAACCGTCAATTTTATTCGCCGATCTTTCTCTACATTGTCGGTGGAAAATTGTATAAATTCTTTTTTAAACAAGTTCTTACGTTAAATTTTCCGTTCATATTTGTGAAGTTTAGATTTCATAAGTAAATATATCAAGTAATATGAAAAGCTAGCCTCATAATGAAAAAAATACTTTCATAGTGGGGCCGATAAGCGTAACAATCGTGCACTTCTGGAAGAAAGCATGAAAATTTCAGGGATTCATCTCTACCCTATAGACATTCGATTTAGACATAGACCCCAAAAATCTGAGCCCCCTGGGGGGGCAGGGGGGCCCCCAAATTTTGAATTTTGAATAACTGCTGAACGGCTAATGTTAGCGTAATTTTTCTACAACAGGACGATGGGAAATTTTATTAGAAACAAAAATGATTCCAATGAATTTTTCTGTGGGATCGATGTTTAGGGCGTGAAACGGGAAAAACCATTGGGGGACGGGGAGCCGGCCGTTCTGAGGCAGATCCGCGCGCTCCTCTGCCTGCCCGGGACGCGCGCCGCGCAGTACGGTGTTAGTATAGCATCGGATTGGAAATTGCCCAAAAAATGCCCGAAAATGCCCCATAACTCCAAAAAATGGGGGTTTAGGGAAAAAGTTCAAAATGTTAAGCAAAATGATCTTACTTTTTGCCGTAGATTCCGAATACAAAGTCAAAACATACCCTTCCTCTGTAAATTGCGAGAAACGGGGGGAGCACCCCACCCTCAATACACCCCCAAGGGTCCATTTTGGGGGGCTAAAAATCTGATCATTCGATTCTTTGGGGTCGATTTACGCAGTGAAAGTTTTGGTCTCGAAGCTCAATTTACCGCCGTTTTCGAGAAAAAGAGAGTGGACGGGTGGTTTGCAACACCCGGTAGGTATATTGAAATTAGGGAAACTGGATGCTTCTTATTGATATGATGGGTAAGAGAGGGGTGTAATGGTTTCTCTCCTGCACATGAAATTAATGAGCGACTTCTTATTTTCTAAGTTTCAGTACATATCCTCGCCAAATCTTTACAGTTTTGATGTCTCAATACTCGATAATAATCTTGCTACATGTTATAAATCAGAAAATTGCAGTTTGTGGGCTACGACAATTGTGGATTCTTAACGCACACACTTAACGACATGGGCTGTACAGTGGATCCTGGTGGTGAATCTCATCCCTCTATCACTTGCATTCACCTTCAGTTGCGCAGTAGTACAGGGGTTATTTCACGATTTCGATTTCACGATCACGAGGAATAGTCGTGCCGCCGTAGATTATAAATGACCTAGACCAAATCGACTGAAAACCAAGTTGATAAATCAGTAACAATGATGTCCCTGAACTTATCTTTGCTAAAAAGTAGGAAAATAATGTGAAATTATGATTATGATTTTTTATTATTATTATTATTATTATTATAATGTAATAATCATGATTTATCATATTTATAATCAGATTGTATTTCAGGTCAGCTACACCTCGCCAACCCTGATTTTGAATTGAAAGAACAATTTGTGGTAATAAATCAGTACTGATCATGGATTCTTTGACAATGTTTGCCAAGAGGAGACTGTAATGCTCAAGAAAATTGCCATTTTCAACTGGAATATTTATTTTTAAGTGAGGAGAGTCATTAGAAAGAAGTGTCACCACACTGGGCAACAGATTTTAGCAGCTGTATTAAATGCAGTGTTTATCTCGCCAGATGGAGGTGGGAGTTTCAAAACTGTGATCAAATTGTTCGCTGAAGTCCTCCTGACCAAACCATTACTGAAAAGTCAGCTTTTTCAACAATGAAAACCAGTGATTTTTAGGTGTGAAGCACTAACTTCTCACTACACAAAATCCTCAATTAAATATTATTAAACTAAACAGAAATCCTCAAGGTTTAGGGAACTTTTAAGGCAGCATTAATTCCACCACATATCTCAAGAGTTGCCAAGTTTAATCTTTTGTATCAACTTTCAATTCACATTTTCAAGTGTCGGTTACGTAACTGACACAGTTTGACAGTGCCGCCATGTTTGCATGGACCTCCGGCAGTCCCACAGGAAGAGTTGATACCTGATTCGATGGTTTTCTTTTTTCAAAATAGTTCATGCCGAAGCTGCAAAATGGAAATTCAATACCTTTAAAACGAAGTGATAAAATTGGTGCACTTTTATCTTTAAGGTGTTGCACATTCTATGACTATTCCTGTGATCATGAATGCACCCACACGCTGCGCTACTAAGCTGCATAATGTTATGGTGTGGTGCTGCTCAGCACCACAGCAACTAAAAAAGCATTCCATCTCTCCAGTTGCCCAGTTCCTGCGTTCTTCCAATCTGGTGTATTCTAAATTAAAGATAAATTGCACAGACAATGAGCCAAGAATTTGAATCAAGAGGCTCATCTCAAAATTCTATATTCTCTATCATTCTTTCAGCCCCTCGCTACAAATCATAAACATTTATATTGACTCTAAAGCACACTGTGATGAAGGAACTGAAAGTATCAACTCATACTTTCTCACACCACTTTCAAAAATTCACCAGATCAGGACGCAACTTGGCCAACTAGCAAGTACTCAGTACTGCTCCGGTCCAAAAATGCTGACTCCATTTCATGACCATAGGAGAGGGATTTGAAGTACGGATGGTCGAATATTTAGATATTTGTACATCCGATATTCGAATTATCAGCACCGAGGTAATCGCATCACATTCGAATATTCGCTTCCGAAGTATTCGCAATCGCAAATTCGAATAATCGCATTCGAATGTTCGAATAATTGCATTCAGAAGTATCAAAAGTGTCATTTTTCTCTCACGGTTCATAAAAAATCAAAAATCGAAGCAATAATCGAAAATATTAGAATATTCGCTTCCCAACTATTCACAATCACAAGGTTCGAATTCTCAAATAATCGCATTTGAATTCGATATTCGTCCATCCCTAATTTGAAGTTCAACCAGTTCCTCTGTTTCATACTTAGGTGAGCATTGTAAGGATGCTGTGCCCATATTTGGATAAGATACTTATTAAGTAGACTGGAAAATGGCAGAAAACAAGGAAGTTTGTCCATTAAAAATGTAATGCACTTGCACAGTGTTGTTCTCCAATTTGGTGCAATGAATACCCATGTCCACCTCCTTCGTTCATACAAATGCAATGTCAGTTAGAACTAACTTTTAATCAAACGCTCTTGAATGAGTACATGCAACTTCTGCCCTTGAAGTGCGCTTCATGTACTACTTGCAAGTCAAATTAGCCAAAAATTCTGAATAAAGCCTTTTTTTCTCGCATTCACAAGGGTGTCACTCGCCAAATGTCTGCATTTGATCAAACAACCTGACTGCAAATCGCTTAACCCACACAGAGAGGCCCTCAACATGCACTTAGTGAGGCATCATATGGTATTACATGAAGTTAGAAAAAAATGCGAGTTATAGGATTTCTAGTGGACGAGTCAAATCCAAAACTACAGCTAAGTTCGTGCATATCAGGTAGCTTAGTGCCATTCCGTACAGGAGACCTAACCTCAAAGATAAGGACTGGACAGAATTACAACAAAGCCCACATCTGTCACAAGTCACTTACAGTTTGAACTTTCCAGAGTGACAATCAATACTGCATACAAATGAGGGGAGGGTATTAATTAGACGGCTCTTCTCAAAGCCGGTGGCAAAATCGCGACTTTGTAGCAGGGTCGAATTTCCCTGAGTCTGGTAGAATAGACGACTACATCCGACAGGGTATGATAAAACTTGAGATCTATTTGCATATCATTCCAAAAACTAAAAGACCTGATGGAGAATGTAAAATTCTTCCTTGGGAGATGACAGAGACAAGGGAGTAGAGGGGGAAACGTAAACAGGTGAGGAAGAGAGCTGGCAAATGAATTCCTAGAAAAACACAAGATTGATTTACCAATCCGTAATCTTCTTCATCTTCACACATAAAGTCGTCTTCAACATCTGACATGATGAAATTAGATTAAGCGAAGAAAAAAACTGTAAATAATAATAATAATGAGTATTCAATCAGCAAATTACTGCACAACCGACGTAGACGTAAATAGAAGAGCAAGGTACACAAGGCGGATAAAGAAAAAGAAGGTACACTCTACCAGGGACGAGTTCTATAGGACGCCGTTCTGTTGTGAGCGGGTGATTGCAGCGCATTCTCGCGTAGGATCCTAGTCAACTCAGAGGATCCTTCCCCCCGAGCCTCGACTCATCCATCGCCCGCTCCAAAAGTGAGGTTAAGCTGGAGATTGAAAAATAACACATAAGGCGGCTGAATTCTTGAAAAATGAGTATATTTTTGGCGTTTTTCGACCCCTTTCGACAAGGAAGGGCTCGCTCCATGTCTTAATACGGTGAAAAATTCGATTTTTTGCAGTTATACGCGATCCTACGGATTTTAATGAAGTCCAACAACTGATAACAGCAGTGAGTTGCGAGGATCCTACGCGCGATAGCAGCACTAGTACCTGCTCACGAATTTTTACATTGACTCTTACGGGAGTCCAGGGTCCTATAGAACTCGTCCCTGACTCTACCACAGGGATGTTTACTTTTTGCAGGCAAGGACCCCCTCGGAATGAGCAGGCAAGATGGCTGCGTGGCGCGACGGGAACTCACTCAGAGCAGTTCGAGCACTCCCTAACCAATACCTACTCGGGACTCTACTCTAACCCATCCTATCGTCTGCCGTCTCCCCACCTTATCCATCCAAATAATCATGTTTCCAATAATGTAAAATGAATCAGTGAGTTCGGAAATACTCCAACACGGGTTTTTTTCGATTTTCACTTTTTTACGGTTTAGTAACATTTATGGATAAGTATAGAAGCATTTGCACGCAAAAGGATATTTCGAAATTGCAATCGGAAGTGCTCGAAACAGCGACGGGAAAATGGAAGAATCGAAGAATTTCATTGGAAATACCAATTTTTGGCCGATCAAGGGAAACGGGTGACTATCCGACTATGCGGTTTTCTTTTTTCGGTTCAGTATACCTGGTGCCAACAAGTTATATAAATATTCAAGCGTTATTCAGGTCAAAAAATATAAATTTTTCAGGGCAGACTATGAAAAATCAGTACCTGAGACTTGGTGCTTTAAAGTCTCTAGAGTACTTTCTTGCGTCCCTTGGCATCAAAAAGGTTTTTCTTAAACCAACTTCTTCGCCCGCTGCGAAGTTTTAGGTGTTTCCTGAAATTTTTTTTTTCCGAGTTGGTGTATTTTCGAATTCACTGATTCAAATGATTCACTGATTTCACTGATATGTCATCTTAGGTACCTATAATGCTATATTTATGTTCCCATATTTCACCCCTCCCTTGATGCCTAACTGGTAAAATTCACCATTTTTTGGATCGTTATGTACTTTTGTAGGTATAAGTTATCAAAAGCAGAAATGTGCAAAGATATTTTTTTAGCAAATTTTTCAAGAAATATGCTAAGTGCCCCGTTACCTTTAACAGGATGTTTCCCAGAAGTTGTACCATTGTGCCACAAAAAAAATTGATAAATTTGTGCGAATGCTGAGTTAAATATTTAGCTTGATGGTTCATCTTCACATGGAAATATTTTTGGTAGAATTATAAATTCCACAATGAAAGTCTGGCAACACAGCTAATTTAGCAAAAGCCCTCATATATCTTGAAGTCAGGAGAGTGTAATATTTCTCTCCCCCCCCCCCCCCCCCCCCCCCC
>NW_017549609.1:395486-471799 GCF_001854935.1 Bemisia tabaci
ATAAAACCTAACCATTAAACTGATTTCACTAGATCATGGTTCATGCTTCTTGGTCGTAAAAAGTTTGTTTTATCCAATTTTTGTCATTCACTCTGCCAATTTTTGAACTTTCAGTGATTTTTTGTTCGCTTTTGCTTGTCTTGCCCTGAAGTAATGTGCGTGCCATTCAAATTTTAATCCATACGCCTTTGAGATCATTCTGTCACAATGCACAGTTTCGAGCAAAAGCTGGAATTCGGAGCGGCACTGCATCTAAGATTATTTTCTAATGTAAAGAACACTCGCGAGTTAAGGTCAAGAGTCATGTCTGGTCAGTTACCTTGTGCTCTAATCAAACCAAAACTCTTAGTTGACCCATTCCAATTAGTCATCGCTGCCAACAAAGCTGTCGTCAGACAGAATGTATCGTCGCTCGTCACGAAGTCTATTTATACGGAAATACTATTCAATTTGTCACCCAGCAAAAATATAACTCAGGGTCTTACTAAATTTGGTGTCAGTGATGATGACACTGATATTTTTGTACTCGTTATTCCAAACAGTGACGAAGAGTTGCAGGAAGTGCTCAGACAAGTGGATGGTGAAATGCGTCCTATAGAAGATGCAAAGGAAATGCTGAGCATCAATGAAGTCATAAAAACTTATAGTATTCATAATGATGAGTTAGCGATTTCAAATCTATTGGACTCTGTTGTCACAAGGATAGCAGCCAAGGATTGTTTATGAGGTAATTTTTGTGCATCTTTGTTAAATTCTGTAGTGTTAGGTACCGAGTTTATAATTGAAGGGCAAGTTCCAGTGGGTTTTAAATGCACTTACCTGATTGCATCACCCTTTAAACCCCACGGTCTCCATCATCAAATGCCAAAGTTGAAGACTAACTCTTTTGTGGTGCTTTTTCTTCAAAAATAAACTAAAAATGTCTGGTCAATGATTTGATGTCAGATTTTCTTCAAGCATATTATCTGGCCGGAGTTGAGTTGAAACCTCGGACCGAGCAGGTCATGTGTCACAGTGCGGCTCCCTTATCAGATTGTGATTGATAAAGTGGTTCAAGCATTTACAGAGTGCTTCTAACAGTAGTGCCCCTTTTCACAATGTCTACATCCTCGGATGTTGGCGATTTTGAGGAGGATCCTAGCACTTACGTGCACGTAGGATACCTGAGATGCGAACATCACAGAAGCTACGTCTCATGTGATAAATGTATACAAACAAAACGCGATAACTCCTGTAAACTTAAATGTTGCCATCAAATTCGAGCATTAGCCTGCGAAAAATGCTCAGAAGGATTAATCGTCGCAGATACGAAAAATCATAAAGTTGTTCCTTATGTGGTATTTCTTAGAGAAAATAGACTCAATGACTTTAAAAATTTTCTCAAGTTTAACAACCGTGAATGGTTCGACAAGATCTCGGAAGAAGAGGAAAGAGAAACTGACGATTCAAGACAACCAGACAAATCTCCCAAATCAACCGATAGTGAACCAATTGAAGACAACAAAGAAGACGACCCTATAGAAGTCTCTACCAATTCTAAGGAATCAGCAAACCTAAGTGATCTAAATGACTCATGTGTTTCAAGTGATTCTAGTGATTATAGTGAATCTCGTCTTAGTTCCTTCCCTAAACTGATATGGGTCAAAAAAACAGCCAGATGTTGTCACGCTGAAGTAACTAACAAATGTAGAAAATGCATTGCATCTTGGAATAAGAATGAATCTCTAGACTCAATTATCTGCTGTCACAATGAATCGGCCTATACCTGTAGGGTCTGCTACAGTTTATACGAAGTTAAAGGGACAAAACTCACACTTTTTGAAGCTATGTGCAAACATAAAGGCTTAAAACCTCACCAGATAAATTTTGGTTTTCCAGAAATTTACGTAGACCTCCTATCAAAAAATCGTCTTCCTCTACAGGAAGAAGAACTAAAGTCACCCTCCTTCCTTAAAAACTTCCCTCAACTTTCAGATAAGACAGAACCTAAGAAAAGAAAAATGAATGAACCTAAAAAAGATTTAACTAAAATTAATCCCCCAATAACGACAAACTCTGAAAAAAATAAAATAGATACATCATCACAAGGCCCATCAAAAAGCGTATATGAAAATAAGAAGAAATTAGACCCAAATAGCTTTGCCAGGATTAAAATGAAAGATAAATTTTTATGTCAACATAATAAGACGATGACATTGTGTAATTACTGTTCAGCTACCAACTTAAAAGAACTAGAACTCAAAAGTAAATGTTTACACCGAATTATTCCTACGAAATGTAACCATTGTAGAGACAAAATTTATATCCTGAAGAAGGAAAAAGAAAGAACTAGATTGAAAAATATCAAAGAAGAAGACTATATTCCATATAAAATTTATGAAAAAATCTATCTTAGCAATGTTGTTAACAAAAAATTTACAAATAAAAATCAGGATAATAATAAAGACCATACTCAAGAAAATATCAAAGAACCGGAACCTAAACTAAGAAAAATCCAACCCGAACCCCAAATCAATAATGATAAAAGAAAATTTTCTAAATTAGATGATCCTAATACGGAACCTATGGAAATAGAGACTAATCAACCTGAAATTAATAACGAAGAAACAGTCGCTAACCTAAATATTCCACCTAAAGAACCCCTAAATAAACCACCACCAATTTTTATTATAAAAGAAAACCCAGAAGAAATTAGGAAAATCATCGATGGTTACGAAATAAAGAACTTTACTCTAAAAGTAGTATCAAACAAACAGATCAAAATCAATATGAAAAAAGAAGAGGATTTCAAATTTTTCTTGTTTAAATTAGGTGAATTAGAAGTGGAACACTATACATTTCAATCCTTTAATGGAAAAGTAGCTAGAAGAATCATCAGAGGCCTACCAGTAGATTTCGATATCAATGTCCTAAAATCTGAACTGGAAAAGTTTGAATTCCTAAAAATTAAAAACATTGCTCAACTACGAAATAAATTTACAAAAAACCCAATCCCTCTCTTTAAAATAGAATTTAAAAGTTATGAAAAAATATGGGAGAAACTAGAGAATATTAAAGTTATAAACAACTACGAGATTACTTTTGAGAGATTGGGAATCAAGCAGATAGAGATCCCTATCTGCGGGATCTGCCTCAACTACGGGCACACAAAGAATTATTGTAAATCGAAATTAGTTTGTATTATATGTAATGACTTTCACCACAGCAAAGTATGCCCTATTCCAGACTCAGCAACCCTAAAGAATGAAATATGGAGACCAACATGTCTCCATTGCAAGGAGGCTCATTTTACTACTTGGAGGGGCTGTAAAGTATATAAAAAGCTCAGAAACCAGAGGATTAAAAAATTTAATGAAATCAATGATGAATGTAAAAATATCGCCAAGGAAATGAAGGGACCCGCAGATATAGATATAAAACAAAATAATAATAATAGAAAAGATAATAATAAACCTAATAATAATGATGTTGATAATAATCAACTTTTCAAGGTGATTGAAGAGGTCAGTGATGATATTGGCATGATGCTTGGAGTACCTAAATGCGCGACGCTCCATATAGAAAACGGCGTTATAGTGCGGGAGGATGGTTTTGTGACCAATTCTGGTGACGTCATCAATAGCTTGACAATGGAGGATGCTTATAAATACCTTGGAATGTGGCAGAGCTCTTCCATCCAGAAGGTGAGAGTCAAAGAGCACCTGGTTAACACCTTCGTTGATCGGCTGAGTGCGATACTTAAGACCTCTCTAAACTCAAAACATACGACCAAGGCAATCAACACCTTCGCCATTCCTGCGTTAGCGTACTCATTTGGCGTTGTCCCATGGTCTGACACGGAGCTTGAGGGGCTTAATAGGAAAGTCAGAACCTTGCCCGTCCGGCAACGGCCAAAAATAACATTACCACAACGTTGCTGCAACGTTGCCGCAACATTATTTTTGGCAGTTACATTGTGACAACATTTCCGCATCTACTTCAGGCAACCACATGCCGGGCGGGTGATGACCAAGTGGAATAAGCATCACCCAAGAGCCGCGAAGGAGAGAATACACATCCCCCGCAAACAGGGGGGAAGAGGTATCCTTGATGTGAAGGAGGTCTGCCACAGCCAAGTCCGTAACCTGCGAAATTACTTCCTCAGTAGAAACGACAGCACTTTGCACGCTGCAGTAAATGCCATAGATAAATCCTACACGCCTTTGCGCCTCGCTTGTCACGATCTGAATGAAGAACAACCCTCAGACCCAGTTGCTGGCCAGTTGGAGGCATGNAAAAAAAAAAAAAAAAAAAAAAAAAAAAAACCTAACTATAATAATAGTAAAAATGATGAAATTAAAAAACTTAAAATAGAAATAAAAAACTTAGAAGCTAAAAGATTAGAAGAAATTTCCCATCTCAAAAAAGACATTATGTCTCTTAAAAAAGAGATTGTTGAAATAAAATTAATGTTGACTTCTCACTGATAACAGTGTCAAAATTTTTTCGATTCTCAAGTCCTTTTTAACTAAATTACTTGAAGCAGTTGCCCCTCGTGAATTTAATTTCACGACCTTCCGACTCAGAAATCTCAAGTAGGAGGTTGCAAATCCTCGTTATTATAAAGTAGATCCAGACATCAGATTTTTTCTCCCTTTGGGTTTTTATTTTGATGTAACAATTTGTCTCCAAACAATGTAGAACCATTTCAAAACTTCATCGAAGTCACAGTAGTCTCATTGAAAAAAATCAATTAACTCTTATCACCACTGATAAGTTGTTCCACTAATCTAATGTCCATTGACATATCGCCCGAAAGGACAGTAGTTTTTATCAGTATTTAATCGATGATTGAAAGCTGTATTATTAAGATAAGTTGCTGTATTTATTCTATGTCTTTCATATGTATAAATCGTTTGTAATTATCTTAATAAATAATAAAAAAAAAAAAAAAAAAAAAAAAAAAAAAAAAAAAAAAAAAAAAAAAAATATTATCTGGCCACCAAGAGATTCAAATACTTGGAAATGAACAGTTGCTTTAATCAGTTTTACCAAAAACTTAATCTTATAGGTATTGGAATCCATCACTTGCGCTTATCAAGATGAGGTAAATCCTATAAGATTCTACCCTCAATCTTAAAATTGCATCGGAGCTAGGGTAAGGAGTCTAGGTCATTCTCGCAAAATGGCCTCTTATTCAGCTTAAAAATTCAAGATTGCAAGAAACGAGAATCAGCAGTTATCACCACATAAGTGGTAGTAGGTAACAGAAACTAGAAGTGTCTTAATTTAATCACAATACAGTTAAACAGTACGGACCGCCCGCCACCAAGTGGCCATTACTTTGTCGTCTTAAAGGAATAGACAGGGGTTTGGGATAGCACGGTCTTCCATGACCACGAAGAGAGATTTTAAAGTGTCTATAAAAATCAGTGTCTTTTTAAGAACCAGTCATCACCAGAACATCAAACTCTACATGACGAGAAAGATCCGTCTTAGGGTTCAAAGCAAAGGAAAGTGGAAATCGCTCTTCAGGGCCACCCTAGGTAGTAATTTTACCAAATAGAAAAAGCATGAGGAGCATTTACCCCAGATAAAGATTGGAAATGGGTGCATATTCTGCAGTAAATATAGGTGCAACTAACCATCATCTTCATGATTAAAGTCTAATTTTTTGTTCATTTCTTAGTTGTGTTTGATAACTTCAATTTCAGTTATTTTAATGTTGCAATTTTAATTGAACTGTAATTTTGTTGGATCAGGTTCATCATACCAAAAGTATGCAACCAAAAATATCTCAAATTTGAAAATTTTAGCCTCAGCCTTTATGAATTTTAAATTGAATATTTTTCCACTTCTTTCAGGTTTTCAAATCTGTGCATGGGTCTCAAGAGCATTCCTGGTTGGAGCTGACAGGCCGAAGAAAAATTGATGAAGCCATTAAGTATTTATCAGGTATCAGCCTTTTCAAATAGTCATAGCACTAAGTAAGGCATTAAGCGGATAAGATGGAGACATCTTAATGATTCACCGTCGAATGAACCTATTTGAAGAGTGCCATGGACATGAGTGGCTTTTTTTTTAAAAAAAAAATTTGTTAAATCAGTCTTCATTTTGAGTATAACTTGTTACAGGTGAAACTTTGTAAAAATATTTAACACCAGAGCTCAATTTTTATCTTGTTACTGAAGTCATAAGTACAATCGGGTCACAAGTATCTGAGGACCCATCCAAGTACTACACAAGCTACCTTCTTAGGTACCTCCTTGGGAGAGAGGGCCTGAGCTTGCCTTACACGGGTTTACAAGGAAGAAAGGGGAAGTCAAACCCAGTCTTACAAAAGCCCTGAACTTGAAGAAAAAATAATATCTTCTGAAAAAGATAATTTTTTCAGCTATTAGACTCTCCATTATTTTTCTGAAAAATCAAGGGAGGGAACAGACCAGTTTTAGGTGATTCAAAGAGGGAGGTAAGGTGAAAGGTTGTCTTACGGGTGCATTACAAGATGGGAAGGAGGGGGAAAAAGTATCAAAATGCCTCATGTGATTATTTAAGTTCTTCTAAGGATCACAAAAATTTCACCCGAAACTCCTTTATCAGTGATAATATTTGATTGAGTTCTAACTACGTATTTGTATCACTTTTGGATATTGTCGGTGAACTCCAAAACATTGCATTTTGTTCTGCGACAGGAGTCTGACCGTTGATATGTTCCAACCTGTTACAAAATTACTCAGTCCTTAGGCTAGGCAATCACACCAATGGGTTGTCAGGGACAAATTGAACATTTGCACTTTGCACTGTTATATTGATCTTATTCCTCGGCGGAGAAACACGCTCTTTGTTCCACTTAAAGATTTTATATTTCAATGAATTAGTAGTTTGGAAACAGAAAAATCACACTTGCGATCTCCCGGTGTCAAAGGAGCTGCATTTATTGCATGCAATATACATTCAAATGATTCAATGCAAAGCTTTCTGCTAGGTTTTTTTTGGAAAGCAAAAAACCTTTTTTTTTTGTTTAAAAAAAAAAAATGACCTCTCCTTGTTGAGTCCTTGGCTTGTTTCTGTAAGTAGGGTCATCATCACAATCAGAATGGATTAGTAATTTAGAAATATTGCTTTATTCAATAATAAAATATACTATAAAATTTGAACTACAAAGTGCTCTATAAAACAATTCAGAAAATCAGTCTAACTTCAGTTTTAACATTAGATAACAAAATAAAGGATTTATCTGAACAACGATTAGCCAATCAGTGCTTCTCAAAAATAAAAAGAATATGGATGGAAATAGTGGACTGAGTGTAAAGCTTTTCTTGTTCAAACCAATTTGACAAGTAAAAAACTGAAAGGAACATTAATACCTAAAAATGGGCATTTCGAGATAGTCGATAAGTAATGAGGCAACTCTATGAATGGGGGCTAATATTTGTCTCCCCTCAGGAGATTTAAATTTTAACCAAATTCTTGAATTATTTAGCCGTTGACTACTATCGGTATCCTATATTTTCTGTATTGTATATTTTAATTTCAGTATGATAGACAAATATGAAATGTATTTGAGAGGAAAAGACTAGAGACATTAGTTACCCACGTGATTTGTACGTAAAGGGTACCTTGAATGAAAGAGTTAAGTGACATATATCATAAAATTTGAGATTCCAGTTATCATGTTGTAATTCATCACAGTGTGTACCTTACTTTTTTGGATGTACTTTTTTTCATGCACATAAACACACTTGTTCATGCGATGTATATTTTGAACCCATGCTTTTGCGTCTGGTCCTTCACAAAACATGGGATACTTTAAACTTTGAAGTTTTTGGGTTCCCTTAAGTTTTCGAAGCGACTCCTAGGGGAGAGGACCCATGCCAAGTCTAAAAGTGTATTTAATGGTAACGCACTGGAAATCCAACCAACAAGTACCTCGTCAAGTGTTTGAAAGGTGGAGATTTTCGGTTGACATTAACTCAAATATAAGCAGCATGCCTTCTAATTTTTTAAGTGTTTTTTCTATTCCTCATTTTACATAGTCACAAACCTAGAGGTAACCACTCTCGTCAGTTTTCGTAATCGTTGGGCTAAACCTAAAGATGGCTCAAGAAGAAGTAGTATAAGTGCATCACAGCTCTTTTCATGGCGAGTTGCTCAATTGTTCTGAAATATCCAGAGCCAAGAACTTTTAGGTAACAAAATGATGACTACAGGCATCTTTGCTTTGATTCATAAACTCTGGAACTGTAACTTTCCTTACAAGAGAATGTTTTGACTTCTCATAAGTCTTAGAATCTTTTCAAAGAATTCAAAGCAGCTTGAATCTTCATGCTGAGCCGACTTTCAAAATCGTAGTTTTTGTAACTGGATTGTAGCTCCTGGAGTTGAAATTTGCCCTCGGCTCTTGTCTGAAAATTATAAATATTTAAAAATCAGGATCAAAGGTGACAATTAAAAGGACGAAATTTTTGTTTCCTATGTTGATAATAGAAGGAGGCCCATAAGTTTTGAGCTCATCGTATGCAAAATTGGACGGATTTAAACAGAAAGGAACCAAGCCACATCGGGATCGAACCGAAAAAAAGAGCTTCAAAGTTTGGCTCCTGCATAAGACTCAATGTAAAAGATAAACTTTGAGTTCAATTTCTGCAAAATTTGCTCCAACAAAAACTTTGAATTTTTGGCGATAGATAGTAGAGCAGTGGTTGAGTTCAAAACCACTCATAACTCAATTTTTTACAAAATGTGGGTTGGTTCCTTTCTGCTTAACTCAGTCCAATTCATCAATGCTTGAATTCAACTAGAATAGGTATATGTTATCCTAACAATGCAATTTTAAGCGGAGATGCAACATCTTTCAATTTATGTAACTGTCAGATATAGGAGGGATGGTTGCATGTAGTAAATCTGGAAGAGAAATACAGGCTTGCAGATTGCATTTTCAGCTTAAGTAAGGTACCTAACTTATGTTTTTGTTTTGGAAGATGTATCATAGCGTTGAAAAAAGAGGCTCGACAAAGTTATCAGGTGCCAAGAGGTGTTTCAAATATGAACATTTTTCCTCAAAGTGTGCTCAAAGCTAATGTACTCGGTCAATAATTTTTCTCCAAGATTTTCCAAGAAATGTAAGAAAATGCAGTGCACTTTGTTGTAAATTTTGTGTCATTGTATCGCTGTAAATAATGAAGATAAAAGAAGACATTATAAAAATTGTTCCCTTAAATAGTATCAAAATAATGGTACAAATTCTACAAAGTAATTTTCACTTTTATTACCGATTCCTCCCTTAAAAGTATCATGCTGAGTTCATACAAGGCAAAGGCAGAGATGTGTGCATCGTCGGCAGTTTTTGGAAGACTCTGACGAAGAGTTAATACCTCTTTAAAGCTTTGCACTGCTTCGGAACTTTTACCACGGCTGTTTAGTGCTGCTCCAAGAACTAAAAGTCGAAGCCCTACCATAGGCTCCTGATCTCTCGATTCCGAGCAGTCTGAAATTTTATATTAAAAATGTTTAAATTATCAAGTGTACTTTAGTGCAATATAACTGATCAGAAAATGTTATATAATAGAGGCTGTTTTAGTTTAAAAATGTTTTGCAATCAATAGTAGAAAAATAAAGTTTATTTTAATTTTACTCATGAAAGCAGAAAATATGAGTGAAAGAGATTGAAATTAATAAGTTACATGAAAAAGCTTCAAATGGAAAACAGCTAGAGGACTCTATCCACCCTTCTCTGAAACAGTAGCAATTCGTCTTGGAGATCATTTTTTGGTAAGAAGATCGGACTAATCTTGTCTTTTAACATAAACTTAGCATTAGGTTAATAAAATCAATCAATTATCCTGAAAAGAATATCGTTGAAAGCTCTTGAAAAGATCTTTTTCTCGAAATTTTCTGGCAATTATTTTTACTTATTCTTAACTATTCTCAAAAAATGTTTAGAAGAATTTTTTTTTATTCGTTTTCCTCAAAAAAGAAAAAAAAGAAGAAGAAAAAAACGGAACCGTAAATTTTGAAATGTTGGAAGGGAATCACGTTTTTTTTAGTCTCAACCTTAAACCATAAAATCTTAAGGTACATAGTTACCTTCCACCTACCCTCTCATCAGCTGCACTTACCTTCAATAATTTTGCCTATAGTAGAGCATGGTGCCAGGGTGTTCCACAAGTACAGCATCTCATAGATCAGTAAATTATTGCAAAATCTATTTTTTGGTTCCATTTTATTGGATCTCTTCCATACAAACTCCTCAAGCTGCTCTTTTGATGAAGATGGACTGTGTGTGCTAGGGCGGTGGTTTCGCTTGATATCAGCCTGAATTTTTGAGGCTTTGTCGTGGAACCCGTCAGCACCTGCTGATACTGAAATAAATCGTCAATTTGTTAATTTATAGACACAACTTCAGTATATCGACACATTTAACGGTGCTGTTGCTCTGTTTTTTGCTTATACGAGGCTCATACACTCAAAATAAGAGTCATTGGTGTGTTGTTGCGTGGCTCCTTAAAATGTAAGCAACCCGTGGAATAGTTGACAACAACGTCAATGATTTAAGACTAATGAAAAGCTATGATTTTCCTTCATTTCAGCGTGATACCACATAATATACCTAGTTCGGAGTTCGAAGTTTCGAGAAGTATGCGAGAATGATGCCTATATACCCTCATAAACGTCAGTATTCTCAGACAAGTAGATAGCTAAGCTTTTCCTTCATTTTCGCGTGATACCACATCACATACCTACTCCGGATTATGGCCGGATCCACACCGGCCGCCGAGGTCACGGCCTAGGACGGAAAATGTCGGGGGGCTGCAAAAAATGTGCGAATCGGAAGACGAATACAACGCCACGAAAAGCACCGTGCCGCTGCGCTGGAAAGGCGACGCGGCAAAGCGGCGATTCAATCCAGAGAAATCAGGTGAAAGATGATGACGAATATAGACCGCAAAATAGATGATGAAAGACTCCGAATATCTGCATTTAAAAAAGTTGTGGGTATGTAATATACGAACGGCATGACAACCCCCCCCCCCCCCCCCCCCCCNGTAAAAATTGGCGATAGGAGCTGCGTTTCAAAATACCATAAGAGTTCTTATAGCCGACTGAAGAAGGCGATAGAAAATCATATAGTTGGCTGTAGAAAGTGGAAAAAATCATACGGCCGGGCTACACGAAGCGATAAAAAATTATACAGCCAGGCTATAGTTCCTATCGCCGGGCTTTACACTTTATCGCCTGGCTGTTGATTTTTTGCCATCGGCTATAAGGCTATAAGAAATTGTGTAGAAATTTGTGTGCTTTGTGAATCCTTAAGTTTGTACGGAATCACCTTAATATTTACAAGACGCACATTATTTTTTTCATCAATTAAAATGAGAATAATCCATACAGAGTGTGCAAACATTTCAAAGTCATGAGTTGAGAAACGCTGACTCCACGAGATTAAATGTTAGAGCCTTACACAAAGTGGAGCGGCGCGGCGGCGCACTGGCGCCTACAAACCTAACAGGGATACCTCACGCATTGCGCAATGCGTGAAGTATCCCTGTTAGGTTTGTAGGCGCCAATGCGCGTCCCGCGCTGGCTGCCCGCCCGCCGCGCCGCGCCGCGCCGCAGCGTACCACGGCTCTTGAAGTAGCTATTTCATACCAGAGGTATTACACAGTATCATACGAAATTGAAGGCGTTCCAACATATTAGGAATGGCAGGCATATCCTTCAAAAGTACGGAGCTTTCTTCGCAAAGTAAATTAAGATACTACGGCCCAAAAACAGAACGGTAGTCCACAAACTCACTAAGTCCCCCTGCTAAAAGTGTTACATGAAGAATGGCATGTAAATGGACGATTTCCATGAGATTTGGCATGTAAATAGCCAACTTCCATGAGATTTGGCATGGAAATCGGGGTGTAACGCATGGAAGGCGAGACGTTTCCATGAGGCTGGCATGGAAATCCTGACCACTTCCATCCAACTTGCATGTAAATAAAGTAATTGCCATGCAACGTGAAAACTATACTGCATGGAAAAGTATGGTTTACATGCAAGTTGGATGGAAATGTTCCAGTTTCCACGCCGATCGCATGAAACATAGCTGGTGCCTCCCAAGTGCATGGAAACATTGGGTCCGTCAGTGGTGCGCATATTATTTATTTCATTTCATTTAATGACCTATGCAGGGTTGCCACAGAATTTAGAAAATGAAATTCCCTGACATTTNATGGAAAAAATTTCCATCCGAATTTTCCATGAAACTGTATTTACATGCAAAATTTTACATGTAACACTTTTAGCAGGGCCTAGCATCCGTAATTAGTAACGTTCAGCATACACTTTATCGCCAGGCTGTTGCTTAATCGCCATCGGCTATAAAATGCTATAAGAAATTGTGATGCCGGCTACAGAAGCTATTGGAAATCTTACAGCCGGCTGTAGGTCTATGGTATTTTGGAACACAGATTCTACTACCAATTTTTACCAGGGCTTGCCTTGGGGTGGCAGTTACGTAAATCCGGTCATGCTTCTGAGAGACCAAAACTCTTGAAGTTCTAAGTGAGATGAAAAATATAGTTCTGCATCTAAAGTATTCTCAGCTTCTTTTACCGATTTTTCTCATTTCGATGATATATTTTGTTCTTTTATCCATGTTTATTTTTGCCCCTTTATGCTTTGGTTTCTTCTCTTCGGAATATGCCACCGTTGACTTTAGCGTCGAGTGTGGTAAATTAGAATTCTTTAGACATCCTCCCAGGTAGCTTGAGTTGCTTTGACCTAAGGTTTTGTGCACTTTTCAATTTTTTTTTTAAAACATGTTTTACGTACCGTAATTGGAAATTATGTAACACTGTGATCTACATAGTATTCTTCTCTAATCTCACCTACGGTGTTTTGGTACAAATCAGCATAGCTAGAATCAATCAAATGTTAATTACACTAAGTTTAAAAAACTTACTTGCTGTTAGGTACAAATAAAAAATTTTCGACCATCTACTCTGAAGGTAAAGATAATTGAACACGTAATAGGCATTACTCCAATCCAACTCCATCAAGTAACACCATCCCACTTCGTGAAGGCACAAAAGTTTCACTTCTCGTTGCGGAGAGCTGTCAATCGCTGCTTGGTATGCCAAAATTGCTTTTGATATATTTTTCTGTGAACAATTATAGAATAACTTTAAATTTTAATCGACCGTTTTACAGAGCCTTGATTATATAATGTTTCACTTTTGGGTATCCTAAGTAAAGGCGTTTTCTCGGTCGAAATTTTAAAGTATCCCTTGAAACTTCCGCAACTTGCCTTTTCAAATTGAAATGAAGGTCACGTACAGTAGGTGTAATAATTATGTACCATTAGTTTGCTTATGCACACAAGTGTTTTTCCAGATAAGCCAGAAATTCGACGGTGAAATTACCGGACCACGTATCTCGGCTTGCGACGTTGTAGTCTTTCTGTCATACCTACTTTATTTTTCAAATGGAAAACCACTCGACATCAATTCTTAAACACTCTGGTGTTTTATCCTTTCTTTGGGAAGAAAACTTTGCGACAATTTCAAGAAATTATACTGATTTGTTTTCCTCAAAGAAAGTAAAATGGGAGCGGAGATTTTTAAACACAGCAAACGAGATACGTGGTCTGGTAGTTTCACTTGTCGAATTGTAGCTCCGAATTGCAAAATATAATCCAAACGATCACGGCATCAGGTAAATCGCTGAGCAACGAGGGAGACTACGCGTTAAAGTCGTTTCACTTGCATGCTCCTATTTGGAATTATTTACAAAAATATGTAAATGAATAGAAGAAAATAAGCTGGGTTTTATGTAATGTTTTATCATTTGAAATGGCAATAATTCCGACAGACTGTACAAAAACTTCAAAATCATCATAAATTGAAAACCGCTGTCGCTGCAAGTTTGAATAATCGCGTCAAACACAGTGCGGGGCTGGCGCGCACACGGTGCAAAACGCATCGTAGCGCCTTACAAGACCGCAGGATACTTCATACATTGCGCGCACAGCACGGCGCGCCTTTCCTTTCATCAAAGAATTATCTATAATGTTCTCGCTTTTCTGCGCACTGCTACACTATCAATTGGGTTTTTAAATGATGCAACTATTCGGCCTCCGCGACCACTCTAGGAAGCATCTTTTCACAATGAAGGCGTTTGTCGCGTTTACTGTTCCCCCTTTGCCTGCCTCTATCACATTACCAACTTTTTTACGTTAATTGGACCACGTTTAACAGAAAGGAACCAAGCCACATCAGCTATTGCAAAATTTAATTGGGCAATTTAATTTCTGACGAGAGAAGGTTTGTGCGGATTCTCTTGAAACTTTGTAGGAATTCGCTTCGCACTATGGAGAAAATTCACCGAAATTTGCACAAAAATCCGCACAACCGTTTTCATGCATAGAATTAAATTGCCCAATTTTTGGCAATAGCTGATGTGGCTTGGTTCCTTTCTGTTTAACGCGGTCCAATTGGTATTTGCCGACTGTTACTGAAGAAAATATATTATTTTCCTGTCGGAGATCCGCGCTAAAAATTCGTGCGGTGCGCACCTTTTTCCTATTACCTACTTTTTGGCTTACCTTTAGTCTTTGAATCCTGCCTTTGAAAAAAAGGAACAAGGCAGCTCCTTTGAATTCCTCCTCCGCGTCTAGCAGTAAGGTCTCAGCTGCTTGGATATTTTGAGTGCTCACGTTACCGTCCAACTCAAATATCGGTTGAATGATGGTATAAAACCAGAGCAATGTCAATCTAGGAAAACAAATGATTCGCTTTGAAACAAATACGACCTTTTCATCTGAAAATTCCGGTCTAGTTTGAAAACTGTATCAGTCAAGTGTAGATTGCATAATGATTAGTATACCACGTGCGGAATATATTAGAAACGACTTAATGGCCGGATCAAAATAGAATCGCCTATCTTCATCTGATGTTGATTAATTTCCTCTCATATTTTATTTTTCAATGCAAAAGCAAGCAAAATTCTAACTTGAAAGTAAGTATAGGCACTCAACTTGAAGTAAATAATGCGACAAAAATGTACCCAAAGACGGTATGGTACGTGTAGATCCACAAGCGCAAAAAATCGAAATCTTGGCTGATCCAGTTCTCGAGATATCGCATTTTGAAATCTTCATAGTACATGCAAGTTTTCTTTTGTTTTTGATCCGTTTTTTTTTTTTATTTATTTGCCTATTAAATTGCGGTGTCGATTCATTCACGTTTTTATTTTTCGTTCGATTCATGTCTATCGAATATATACCGTGTCCTTGCATACAGACTTTCTATCTTACTATTTTTTTAAACTGAACAATTCGCCTTCTGCTGCGTCTGCAGCAATTGATGTTAGAAATAATTATGTTGTGCGTGCTGATTTCAGCCAATTACATACTCGACTCTCTGAAGGCGTTTTATGTGTGCAAGTAGCGCAACCTGTTGGAGAACGAACGAAGTAGGCATTGAGCAAGTCATTCAATCTCACTTCTGTTGTTCTCCAACAGGGTGCTCCACTTTTGCACACAAAACGCCTTCAGAGAGTCGCGTATGTAATCAGCTAAAATCAGCACGCACAACATACTCGTAACAACAATTGCTGCGGTTGCAGCTGAAGGCGATTGAAAACATCCGTATAATACACGCTGAAAATCAAATTAGCTCTTTAATTACCAATAGAGAGTTCTACTTTGTGGTCTCTTTATAGGGGATCGTCAAACAATGTTCACGATAAATAGTTAAATGCAAAATGAAATATGCCACGCTACAATTTTTTTTGTTTTGCTCCAAGACCACTGTATACTTCTATTATCGTATGGTTTTTTATAACCTATGGAAACTTCACGGACCCCCTCCCCTTCTATCGAAATCCAATTGGCAAAAGTATTTCGACTTTAAGTAGGTCGTTTCCTGGTCCTACTATGGTGTAGAGTAGTTTTATTTCATAGTAAACTAAATTGTCAGTGTCAAATATTGATTTCTACAAATTGATCTCACAACTGAATTCTGCTTACACCGCCAGAGGTGCTCGCATGTCATCACTGTTTTTAGAATACAAGAGTGCTTCTATTCCTTTCCTCCGATCGCTGCTGAAGCCAAGAAAATGTATCACTTTTAGGACGGACGCTGGTAGTAGAGACAAACATAACTGAAAAGTACCATATCCAAAACTTACGGCCGCCATCAGTCTCGAATATTCGTCTGAGTCGATTGACGGAACATGTCTGCACAAAAAATGTATCACGTATTACTCAAGTATTCTCCTTTTCATAAGTGCAAGAACATTTTACTTAACATAGATCCGTAAAGGCGCCTGATCTTAATCTCACAGAATATTATCATAATTTCTAAGTTAGCCTAAGACTTTGAAAGCCGAACAATTTTACAGTTCACAGTCTCCTCGATTACTTGGCCTTTTTATCTAAAAAAATTTAACTTGTTTCTTTGTGAGTAAATTTACGTCGGTTCGTCATTTTTGTATGGGAATTATGTTAGCACGTGCTTTATGCCACGTCTCTCTGTATAAGCCTCCTCGCTTTGCGCCGAGTGTATGTGAGTTTTCGAAGAGCTTTCTCGTTTTTTTTCTTCTAAATTAAATTACACTGCACTAAAACTTTAAAAAACGCTGTTGATAAATGTGCAGTGAAAAACATTGTGTCCTAGAAAAAATATTTTGGTTCGTACATCAACACCAATTCTCTTGGTTCAAGTAACCGAGGTTTTCGGTCGTAGAGATAGACCTCCACTTCAGGTAACAAAATAAGTTTTTGTCAGTCACATCAAGACTCGTATTCCTCACCGAAAAAATCTTAGTCATCCGAACTGAAGTTACGTTTCTACGACCGAAAACCTTATTTACTCGGACCACAAACTTTGGTGCTATAAATTAAATTTCAGTTCTTGTAATCGTGGCTCTTTCTCCCTCCCCAGTAGCATATTTTGACGAAAAAATCGAGATACTTTGAAATTAAGTTGCGATTTTTCACGGTTTTTTGACGATAACATTATTACGATCACCAACATCTTGGCGATTATCCTCGACCTTGGCGCAATTTTATCTCTATAAAATTGCGTTCGATAAAATCAAAATTTTATCTTAATTCATCACGATTATTGATCGATATTATTGCAATAAAATCGCGACTTTATCGCAAATTTATGCGTCATAATCGCAATTTTTCATCTGACAGTATTGCAATAAATCGACGACGGTGAAATCGCGATACATTCTTCGATCATATCGCAACTTATCTCAATCACTGCCACTTGGGCTGTATGGAGCATGCTTTTTTAGGCAGATTCACTAGTATTCAAGTTCATAGGATCTTACATGAGGCAGCTTAGATACCCAATCAACATTGGCGGATCCAGCAAATTGGCAGTATTGTCTTTTCTCCATTTAAACCTATGGAAATGTATCGATTCTCGTAGGGGCCAGGTGCTCTGACAAGAATCGATTATTTAGCATAGGTTTAAATGGAGGCAATCCGGTGTTGCCAAATTGCCGGATCCGCCCCTGCCACTCAAAGCATGAACTTTATAATAGATCGAACTTACGTTAGAGTTTCGGAGGTTAATGAAAATAAGCTATAGAATCGATTTTTAAAATTAGACGAGTATCCTTGGGCGGGGTCCACGCTCGTGCACGGTGTGCCCGCCTCGCTCCCTGAGAAGGAACAACTTTTTTTCCGACCTTGCGGATCTCCAAGTGTGGTTTGGACGGACTGGCTTCTGGAGATGCACATCTCTTCCCATGTCGAATCTGAAATACATTCCATTTTTAAGTCGCGGTCATACAAAAGATCAAGTTGGTTTGTAACTTTTTATACGAAGTCAGTAATGGAGAAGCTTTTAATCGCATTTTCAATCGATTTCGATTAAATGTACTTCACTTTGCAATTAGCAACTACGATTTCTGGCTCAACTATAGAAACGCGTATGTGAATAGAGAAACAAATGGTACATACGTTGTTTCTAAAGGGAGCCGGAGATTGTTGTTTCAAATTGCAAAATGAAGTCCGAATGTTCATTGCTTCGGACGATGAAACTGCCAGGCCGGTAGTTAATTTCTCAAAGCCCTAAAGAAAGCGAACATGGAGAATTTTCCTAACTTTTCCTGGAAAAAATGTTTTATCGGGAGAAACGAGACAACGTTGGAATGCTCATACGGCGTCGAAACACAGCATGGGCCTTTTAAGCCCGATTGTTCAATATATCGCGATTATCTTAACAACGCGCGTTCGAAAAATCGCGCCCAACACAATGCAGCCGGCAGCGTTAAACTGATATCAGCGCCTGCAAGACTGTAGGAATACTTCACGCATTGCGCCAAACAGTGCGGTTGCCGTGACACATATTAGCGCCTGCAAGACTGCCCGAATACTTCTTGCATTGCGCCAAGCGCAAAGCGAGATGCGAGAACCATTTGCGATAACTATTCGACTACGCTGCCGTGATAGCGAAGAGAGCAGGAAGTGTCAACTTTTCGGAATTGAGTTTCCTTCAAAATTCGACAAAATCGCGATACACTCTCCCATCAAATCGCAACTTATCACGATCACCACTGCTTGCGTTTTTAGTTGTGAAAAAAAGTAGGCATCTACATGTATATAGATTTTGTTTTGTTCTGATTGTAATAAAAGTCACATTCCTTTTGCGGCGATCTTAAGATTATATGAGTATCAAATGGACTGCATTTTGCAATTTGGAACTATACATTCTGGCTCTTCTGGAAAAACACTTATGTGCATAGAGAAACTAATGGCACATACGTTGTTTTTAAACCGGGCCAGAATTTATAGTTCCAAATTGCAAAATGCAGTCCAAATATAGCTCACGACTACTGCAAATGGCCTCAACAGTGTCCCACGGGTAGCCCATCCCCTAAAAGTAAACATCAAACTGGATTCCCTTATTCTATGCACTTACGATTTATTGATTGACAAGAGTTGACCTCGGAAATCTCACCTGTGAACCTAGTCGATAACGCTCCAGCGCTCTGGAGTTTGAATATCTGATTATAGCACGTTTGATATATTCTCCAAGCTTTGCGTAGCACCCAAATCCCTTTCATGAAGCTTGATATATCTTGCTGAAGGAAGTTGAGTAATGCTATGAAGACTTGAGCATCTGCCGATATTATCTGCTCCTCCAATTGTTTCAGCGCTGTAGAACTCTACAAAAATACACGAAATAGCTTGGATTAGATTTCATTCTTTTACTCTCGTATTTTTTTTTTTTTATTTAAGCATCCATGTACGCCTCGCGTATTCTAGTTTGTTTCAATTGCGTATTCACGCCTAAGAATGGTTTGTATTTAAAAAGTGCTATTGTCTTATAAGAATTCCTTTTAAATTTCCTAACTACGGCGTCGAGGTTTTTTTTTTAAAAAAAAAAAAAAATTTAAAAGGGGGAAAAAATTTGTGGAATGTCGGCCAACCCCTCCCCTCCTTCCCAACAAGGAGCTTAATCAACTCAATAGGAGTTATAGAGAATCAGAAACAGCCACATAGACTTGTCGGACTCATACTTAGCGTAATCAAGAGCTATCGCTATGATTATGATTCATAAAAAGCCTTAAAACCCCTAAATCCCTCGTAAAATTAACAAAATTAAGGAATATAAAATAATGTGACTCTGTATAAATTTATAAACTTCCTAAGAAAAAACCTATGTCTGAAGCTAATCTCGCACAGCTGCAGTTATTTCACTTATCAATGGTATCAACGTTTCTGACCCATGATCAGTGAAGTTTTGCATCGGTAGTAAAACCAAACATGTATAGGCATAGTCGTTCTAAAGTTTATGCCTAGTAATTTTAAGGAGAAAATGACTTCTAAACCAAGTACAAATATTTTGTTGAGGGAGATTGCTGTAACGGAATATTTTTACTTTAACATAAAGAAGGATCTTACATCAACGCCGAAAACTTTGCTCTTGATGCTCTCGAACCAGCTGTTGTCTTGAGAGCATTTGGACTCCAATTCTTGAAATGCACGTAAAGTATCTCTAAGTTTGTCATCCTCAAATGTCATTAACGCATTCTGGGGAAAAAATATTCGACTTTGTTACAACCATCGTATACTAACTTTCTCATTTTTATTCTTCTCGGAACTCTACTTACATTTCTATTATAGGTTGCCATTCGTATGAATGTGGAACGTCACGCACAAATTATGTAACACCTCAGGGATAGGTGATGTTGTTTGGAAAATCGATAGATAAAAAGTGTGAGGTTTTTCTAAGGTCATGTTTCTTTTATAACGAGATAATAAGAAAAAAACGAAGTGACAAAACGCAAAAGTCAACAACAATAACATGTATAAGGGTGCCTTACGTGGCTATACCGGCACGCGAGTCAATTACGAATGTCAAAGCGCCTTCATTGCTGTGCATAGGCAACATAGACAACCACTGAGCTGGAGTTGTCGCATTCAGGCGCTAACTTCGCATCCGTTCCAATTTTCATTTTCATAGCACGAGAGAAGAGAGATTCTTGGTCATAGAATCTTATTCTCCCACAGTTAAAATTAAGATAGCAATGGCGCTACCTACAACGTAAACTTTAATAGGGCGACCAGAAGCTAAACGCTTCAAGAAACAACTCTGCTACTCATTTTAGCAAATCATTTTACGACAAATATTTCAGAGCAATGAATCAGGTGTATAATGGAACATACGATTAAGGAGACAAAGCAGAATGCAGCTTCCATCTGAAGGGACTGAGCATGATTTTTAAAAAGGGATTGCGCCTCCTCAAATTTATTATTTAAGACTAATCGTATGCCTTCTCTTGCAAGATCCGATTCTTTTCCATAGCCTTCTCGACAACTTCTAAAGGCTTCGTCTGTTTCGGTTGAGGTTCCTTCATCCATGAGCCAAAAGTCTGGAACACAACACCGAGAGAAAATGGGAATGTGATATCATGTTAAAGCATTTGAAGGGGTTGGAGCCAGAGGGGCTAAAGTACATCACTACGTTACAGAGGTTCATCTAGCAAATTTTTTTTCGAGAATAGTTGCAATTTTTACTTAGAGGTTGTTGTAAATTTCCTCTGTGATTTGTCGAAAATTCCATAAAATGGTCCTCATAAAAAGCGTCTATTAATATTTCAGTATACCCAAGAGTCAAGAGGCTCCTAACTCCATTTTAGTCATTCCGAGATATCAGGGAAAATTCGTGAGTCGGCACCATTGATTCCAATGTAAATCGCAATTCTTGAAATTTCGTATATCATAACTAGCGGAAGATACGTAGGGTTACCAAATTTTTCACACACATGGAACCGTATTGGGGATTTTCAAAACGACACCAACTCAATTTCTAAAAAATGTGAGTTAGGTACCTTTTGGCTCTGGGGTACTAATATACAAAGAAGTATAAGTTTTCAGTGAAAATTTGAAATATTTCGCAATGCCATTAAGCTCCTCTGGTTTTTATCTCTTATTTTGACGTAGACTGAGACAAATTAGGCATTCAATTAAATGTCAACGCAGAACATCATCCATCGCATCTAAATTATCCTCTAAATTAACAAAGGAAGAGTTCAGCAAATTTCCGGAAATTTAAACGAGTTTTCGTTCCTTTAAAGAATAAAAGACGAGAGGACATTTGCAATTCCGCGTTTTGAAATACGCGCGTTCTCTCAGAGTTTCGCCATAGATACACTGATCGTGAAAAGTTAAAAAAGCCAAACTTACCGCACGTATGAGCTTTCACCGAAGGAGCAATGCGCTCCCCCTAACTAGATTGCGTCATTGTGAGTTTTGGCGTCGAGCACGTTGCGGCCACGGAAATTGTGGGGGCACACATACATAGCACGTTGCGAGCGGAAAAGCGGTAGCACTAGGATATCAAAACGATGAAAATCAAAACACCAAAACTAGCACGATTTTTTCTATTTGTTTATTTATATATATTTGTATTTTGTATCAATTTTTACTGTAATTTATTTTTTATTCGCAAAAATTGCACTGACTTACGACCGACACGCGATGGGAGTGCTTTACGTCCTCTATGGTGCCAACGTGTGAATGAAGTGAAAGAAGGAAAAATCATATAACTGGGACTTAAAGCCCGGGAAGTGCAGGGTGTGATCGATAAGATGACGTCATAGCGCCGTGAAATCGTTTCAATGGGGCGCATAGAGCACCCCGCCGACCAATCCTCCGGGACGGACGGATAGTTGTCAGACTGAGCCATTAGAAATCAAGTTTCACTTTGGTTTACTCATCGAACCAACGAGAATACTTGTTAAGTTTGGCAACTCAACCTAACTTGCCAAATGCTCCTGTGCTAAGGGAGAACGCCGCATGAGCTTTCAGACGTTGCTAAATTTCTTCTGCGCATTTTTTCAAAAAAAATAAAGTCATTTACATCCATCTTTAAAATCTTAAAATATAAAAATATATACCAGAATGAATGGCAGAGAATAGTCTAGGTATGGCATATTTTAAAAATTGGTCACTTTGTCCAGAGAATTCATATTTTATTTGGAGAAATTTTACAACAACTGAATGTTCATACGGCGTTTTTCCTTAGAATGATCCAGCACACGAGTTTGATTGAAAGTGTTTCATCGCTTGGTGGCCGTCCATAAATTACGTCAGGCACCCACGGGAGGAGGGGGGTGGGAGGCTAGGGAGGGAGGCTTGGTACATGTCTGATGAGAGAAAGCGGGGGCGTCAAGCTCAACCCCTAGTTGCCTGAGCCGTATCAAATTTGACCTGAGGCTTATGCTAAAAACACGTGCCCCGCAGGTCATATAAGATCGCTCTTCTGTGCTTTTTGAGTTTTAGATATCGGTCTAAAAATACGAGTACATCGTTTAAAAAGAATTGGACAATTGGACATCACATTGAGAAAGAAGAAAAATCGAGTGTCAGGAATTTTTTTTTGACAAGCACCCGTAGAAATCTCATCGGACTTTTTGCTCAAAAGGAGTCACGGTGCCAGCACATACGAGGTTTTGGATGTATGTCTACAAGTGCATCCAAAAAAAGATCAGACATCGAATTGAAAGGAAGAAAAAAATTGAGTGTTAACACAGCCGAAGATAGGAAAGAATTATTCGGGCCTTTTTTTAAACTTTTCTCCTAAATCTGAGTGACATTCCATTGACAGCGGGCCGATTATTGAAACTATGTCAGCACGACAAGACATGACCCTGTATAGTGCAATATGTATTGCTTTTCGATGTCTTATCGGGCTGCCTTAAACTTTCAATAATCGACCTGTAAAGCCAAGCATTGCGCAATCACGCCTCGCGCCATGGCGCCTTCAATTTAGCGGAAGCAACACGGACATCCATCAAGCACGAATAGTTGTATCTCTGCGCCATCATTAACGCGCGTGCGCGTCTTTTTCCTTGCTCTCTTTATTTAGTGTCGTCGGGTCTTTCTTTGTCTTATTTAGAGATTTGTGAGCAGCACAGCTGAAGATAAAAGAGACGTAATCGGGCCCCGTTTTTCTTTTTCTTTTTTTTTAACTCTCTGCCCGAATCCAAGCGACTTTTCATCGGCAGCATAGAGCAGAGTATTGCGAGCTCACGCACGCATCATGCCATCGTGCCTTCAATTTAGCTCACGCAACATGGACAATCCATCAAGCACGAATAGTTGTATCTCTGCGCTGTCATCAACCCGCGTTTAGGTGTCTCTTATTTTTGAAATTTAAGAAAATTTAAGGTTAAGCCCGCCGGAAATATGCTGCGATGTGTCCAAATCATAGACTACATGCAGAGTCCCTATAGTGCTGGTGCCCGTTGAAGTCACTTCTCGAGGCTGTTTTATCCAACACCTCTGTGACTTACGCGCGGCAATCGGCAAAATTTATTTCATAAAAACCGGGAGTTTCGCACGTTTTTGAATTCGCTATGACTTTAGTCGACAAAATTTGCCAAAATAACTATCGATTTAAATTAAAAAATCTCGAAGACCACTCGTAGCAATTTTTCCATAAGCCCCTATTTTAAAAAATGTCATTTGGCTCATACTCTGGGTTCATACTTTCGGAGAACAGGAGGCTAGGAATGTACCGTTCAAGGATTGACTTCAGCAGCGTCCCAGCACAAGCAACTCTATTGTACTCTATGGTCCAAATCAAAAATCGTTTTGAAAAAATTCTACTTAAAAATTGGTTAGAAAGCGTCAGTAACGTTGACAGTTGCCAGAGGGGTGAAAATTTAAAAAAAAAAAAAAAATCCTTACCCTCAAAAAATAGAAATGAAATAGTAGAGCATACTTCAAAAACTATAATCAACTTTAGTTTATTTAAATGCGAACAAATTTGATCTGAGTAGCCAAGGGTACTCTAGGGTTTTTATTACTTTTGCGAGGGGTGAGAATAGGGAGGGTGAAAACAATGGGGGGAGGTGGGAAGGTGGGACTGGAAGCTGAGCTTCCAGTCCCACCCCAACCCCCATTGTTTTCACCCTCCCTATTCTCACCCCTCGCAAAAGCAATAAAACCATTCACCTCAAAAAGCAATAAAAACCCTAGAGTACCCTTGGCTACTGACCCTAGGGGTGCTACTGACCCTAGGGTGAAAACAATGGGGGGAGGTGGGAAGGTGGGACTGGAAGCTGAGCTTCCAGTCCCACCCCACCCCCCATTGTTTTCACCCTCCCTATTCTCACCCCTCGCAAAAGCAATAAAACCATTCACCTCAAAAAGCAATAAAAACCCTAGAGTACCCTTGGCTACTGACCCGGTTTGGGACTTAGAGTATAAAAAATCTCCATTTGTTTTCTATTTTGTAACTGTTCGCGCAGAGGGGATCATGCACGGAGGAATAATTTGGGCCAGCGAATTTTAAACCATCACATTCTTGGGGAAAATTGGTGTCACTTGTCTCTGGCCATGATGGATCCGTATTTACCAAAAATACAACAGTGCAATAGCTTTATGCTCGTTTACTTTCGGCGTCGATTCGCCTTCAATTACCATTTTTACACCCCCTCGGCACTTCAGGAACAGGGGAGCCAAGGTTGGCATATATATGGCATTGGAAGAGTGGAGTCCATCACTGCGTGAGATAACGTAGAAGTCGACTTGAAGCATCGGTTTTTGGAAATTGCATAAATGAATTAAAAGAGATTATTTTCGAAGTATTACTTAATTTGTCTTACTTTTGCGTTACGAGTGTGCTATTAATGAATAGGCATGAAGCAACATGTAAAAAACAGCGGTTATTTACGTGATTTATACTCAGCCCCTCTCCCAAATGAACATCGTCGCCAACAACTTGATGCAATAACGCAGCAAGGCCGTCCGCGTGTCGCTATTACTTAGTATGAAGACAGCGCGCCTTCATTTCTCTGCCTATGCAGCGTGGACATCCGTGGAGTAATATTAGTGGTATCACGCAAGGCGTTGCTGTCAACGTTTTGTTCACACGTCCGCACGTAGTGAGTGACTCCCCAAAAACTGCTCTGTTTCTGTAATTTATGTGTTTAAGTCAATAATTTCCCCCTCAAGATTCGGAAAATATTTTTTTCCTGAGCTATCGTCAAAAAGAGGGAAAACAAGAAATACGAGGGGGAACCTAGAGCAAACCACACGATTTGGCCTGGCGAAAAAGCACGTCTCAACAGAACACTGGTAAAAAATTTTTAGGTGGGTTTTATGCGTTGAAATTTGACATATTGCATCATGAAAGGTTACTTAAGATTCCCTCGAAAATGAAGTCAATACTTTAAAACAAAACTACTCAATACTTTGCCTGCTATCGAGGCAAATACCGGCTGGTTTGCTGTGAGTCACCTCTCGCAAGTAAGGACCCCCTAAGAGCAACGAAGCGCGATTTTCTTCTCATTGATCAAGAGAACAAAATAAAAAAAATTCTTCCTGTTTTGATTTTTTTCTCGATAAAAAAATCAGACGAATGAATTTAGATTAGATTGCCAGTTTGAGTAAAATCTAGACTGAAGTTATCACTCTCTCGCAGGACATACGAAAATACCACAATGAGTTTTTGAGGTTTTAAAACCTGAGCCTAGCTTACTAGATTCTTCGAGCATACAAGAGACATGTTTTGATGTTTCCAATGGGTATGTAAGTTGTTGCCAAAATCCAAGGAGTATTAAAAACAATGATAATGAAATAGAGTTGAAATTTTTTAAAATAAAATTGTAACATTCTTGTAACTTCTCGTCACTAGACGCCAATTTTGCATATCAGACGAAAAATAGACGTTTCCAATGCGAAGACAAATGTTTACTAATTTTGACTTCATTGCAATAAAGTTCAATATGAGGAGCCCCTTCAATTAGTAGATATGCAACATAAACAACACTCCAGTTCATTAGCAACTGTTATTTTGAAATACCATGGAATTGCAATGTATTGCGCCTGCGCTACTTGGGCAATATTTAAAAACTTGAAAGTACTGTTGAATTGTCGGTGGCAAAAATATGTTCCTGTGACTTATATTTCATATATTTGAGAAAGTATCACTTTAAGTCAAAACTGCTACAAGAGCTATTTATTCTGCAACTTTCTCTTAGACAACATAAATTTATGGTTCTCCAAAAAGACAAAACTGCAACTTCAGTACGTACTTCAAAGGAATGTATTTAAATCTGTAGTGCTCTGGGCATAATACAATGAATTTTCAATGAACATTAATTATACTTTAACACCACTGATTTCAAAAATATAAAAATAAATGACCAAATTCATAAAAAAGGATTGCAATGATTATAACATTTTAAAAAATCTTGCTTACTATAGCTACAACAAAATAAATATAAACTTAATAAAAGGTATGACTAACAATAAAATTGCACAAAGCTAAAATTATCCTTTATGAGTACAGCATACAATATAACGTTGTACAGAGACAGAGAATTCATTATTTAAGTCGGCAATTGAATATTTGAGCCTTCAATGATGTACTTGTATGTCAATTAACTGTTAAAGATAGTATGTATGACAAAATGGAAACAGCAGTGGATGGAGGAATATGCTATCTTCTTCTTTTTCGAAAATAGACATTTTTTTTAAACTACTTCTCTACCATTAGCTACCTGATTGACTGAACACTGAATATTCCCCATCATGCTGCCCAAAGTAGAGTTTTTTTTAAAGGTTTTTGTTATTCCTCACTCTAAATGATTTCTGCATCCCTTGTGGATTGAGCAGCTTAGCCTTTGACGATAATCTTGCTTAGTGAGATTATCTATTAGAAATAAATGTAAGTTTCATCAAATGAAAAATAAGACGATTTTAAGACTGATTGTAAATTAGATCATAGATGTTAATGTTAATGTTAAGGTCTGACTGACACAGGATTGATCTGAATGAAGAAGCTTGGGTCTCGAGATATCATGATAGCTTGTAGGGCATTGCCGAGCAGTTGTTCTGAAACAACAGGTAACTTGATGGTATTAAAATTTAGCGGAGAAAAATGTGCAAAATTTGCTGTTTGCATTTTTATAGTGGTAGGGGATTTTCCTTTCATTTGGAAACTCTCTGTATCATTCAACAGTTGCAATATCTATCACCAAAGACTTCACAGCCTTACTTAATCCTACTGTAATAACTACTGCTATCTTAGGTTTCTATGACAAATATCACATTTTAAAGAGAATAAAATTTGAAACAACCAGTGAAACTAAAACTAAGGCTTGATGACTTGCAGCTAAGCCATGGCTAACGTCTGAAAATACGTATCTCTGATTGCAGCTTTGTCTGTCTCCATTCATGTTTTATTTCTTCACAAGAAAACTAATTGACAGTTTTTTTTAGAAAATTTCGATCAATTTTTTTTCTCTTTTAAAAACAGTATAGTTTTCTTTTAAAAAAGTAAAATGTTATTGGAGTTGTTTAAACAATGCAAGGGGATACGCATCTTCTGACTTCAGCCATGGTAATTCATCAACTTCTTCTTTGAGGCACCTATCACAATGTTTGCAAGGCAAAATTAAGTTCTTTGTAAATTGTGAATATCAGGGATTCATTTATCCTCTTTAATCCACTTTGATATCAGATCTGCCATGTCATGAGAAGATGATATGACAAAAGCATGCTTAATATTGGAGGGACACAGGATTGCATCTGCTTGAGGACACTTCTTCCTTAAGTTTTCATAGTAACTTACTGGACACCATCCATCAGTTGTGCCGAAATAAAACCTTAGCTTGGACAGGTTCTTTTCAATAGTCTGAAAAATAAATTGTTGAGTTTGAGAAATTTAATTTTGAGCAATGGACCACTAGATAAGGTACGAATTTCAGCATTCTGATACATGTTTCTTAACCAAAATTTTACGTAAAACACGATGCACACAACGAAAATTACCGAAATTAACTCCTTACAAAGATATTTAATGATTCTTAATGCGTGAATTCAAACCACTCGCTCATGAAAACACAATGCTCTATGTGATTCACATCGCGCGCTAAACGTTATCATGACAGTCTCTGCGATATAAAAATCTGGCAACCTTAATCTTGACGCTTTGGCTCAGTTATAGCAAATTGCTAATAGTTTGAACAACACATGATGGGAAATGAACATTGCTCGATTGAGAAGCTTGCTGAAACCGTTGTAGTGGGCGATTTGACTCACGCAGAGTTTTGAGTTTCTTATGAGCGGGCAGTTCAAATTCCTCGTAACCAATGTGAAATAAAAACGTTAATATCTTCGTTAGGAGTTGGTTTCAGTAATTTTCGTTGTGTGAATCGTTTTCCACGTGAAATTCTGGTTAAGAAACATGTATCAGATCGCTTAAATTCGTACCTTGTCTAGTGGTCCATTGATTTGAAATACAAAAAATTCATTAAATATACATCAATTTTCACCTCCAATGTCCTTAAAGAATTATTTTATAATGGTAGTCATGCATTATTAATTATATTACGGATGACTAGTATTGCCTCAGTAGATAGTACCTACAGTGCAGTAAAGATAGTTGTAATAAAGAAAAGAAAAGACTTATGAACCATTTCCTTCAGTGGCTGCAAAGGGTGAAGGGGGACGGCCTCTGGCCAACCCGCCTAAAATTTTCAAAAATTTGTTTTTTTAAAAAAAAGAAATTGTATCATGAAAACGATCAAAAATTGCGTCCTAGGGAATCGAATTTTCAAAATTTATCGGTGGGGAAACCCCTTCACCTCCCTTGATTATGAGCAAACCCATCAGAGCCATGCATCTCTTTTCCTCAAATTTTGCTCAGCAAAGTTTCACTCCTTTTACCGTCACTGATTTTCTTACCCTAAAAGTTATATAGTAACATAGAAATGTACTGCAAGGGGAATCTACGTAATTATCCCGGATGGATGTGTTTTAAGTATTGTGATTGTTTCTTTTCTCTCTTTTTTTCTCCAGCTGTTTTCTGTAAACTTTTTAAAACATAATCTCCGTATTCATGTGAATCAAAATTAAAATAAAACCATAGGTACCTCAGTGTCTAGGTCCTTAATTTTGCCCATTTCGTCATTAGCGAGGAAAAAGACATTCTTAACAACAACTGGATCGACTAGTTTGTCAGTAGCAGTGAGGCAACAGTCAGTGACTCCGCTTGGATGTGACAAATACATCACGCCATTTATTATCATATTCCTGAGTCTTCCTGGGAGCAATGTTGAAACCTGCAAATAAGGATTCAAATAATTTTATTGCATTAATGGACATTGCTTGTGCACCTTGAAAGATTTTTGTGTTAAGATCTTTTCAACTTTAAAATAGGCTTAAGATTGGACTAGGAGGATAGAGCATAAAAGGGATCACAGTTCAAAAAAAAATCCAGGAAATGCTTTGAAGGCTGAGGGAAAGTTAAAGTTGGATAACCCATTAAAATGGAAGGTTTAGAATAAAGGAAACCTCATGATGAGAATGATTCTTTGCCAACTACGGGGAGTAACAAAATTCAAGGTATGGATACAAATTGCCTGAGCGCTATCGGATATAAAGATAGCAGGTTACATTAAAGGGCTAGAGATTTTTGAAAAACTATATTTTGTAGTGGCATGTACCAAATTCTTCTCTTCTTATTCTCTGTTGCACTCTAATATTCTTTTATTGCTTAAGATTTTTATTTCCTACATTTTTTTTCAAAAATGCAGTATAAAATATTTAAAAATAGCTTTTCTTCTTTATAAGAGGCATACAAGCAGAACAAAAGGACGAAATGAATGAAACTTACCCATGCCCAGAACAAAATGAATCGATTGAGGTAAGTGAACATTGGAATAAAGAACTTCGCATTGGGAGCATTGGCTATGTGCTCAAGAGTTGGAAAAAGCATGTAACATTTTTTTATCCTTGAATTGATATGAGGATAGTTTTTCATGATGTCAGACATGATTTTGGCCCCCACTGAGTGCCCAATGAAATACAGGTCACATTTCTCTGGTGCATACTTTTCAATAAATTGAACTTTGTGAGTGACTTGACCGTCCAAATCATACAATTGTGGCTTGTCTTGAACCGTGGGGTATTTCAAGTGGAGAGCATTGGGAGGTAATTCATGACCTGACAAAAATGAAAAAGACAACAATTATTTGATCAGGTACATTGATAATTCATAAAAGTTGGATAAGTTCTTGCTTTGAAGAGCACTATCGGCTCACTCATCTTGGGAGACATCGAGGTAGCATTCAGCTTTCAAATGACTGAATGAGACAGACGTTCAAGAAATTTGCCAAGTACCAGAATGAGACAGAGAATCCATCATCTGATTTTGAGCAATTAATTTCAATGCAAAAATTGAAATGGCAAGTCTTTTGTTGAACTTTTTAACATGAGGAACCTAATGGGCATTTATTCTACAAAGTATAAATGAGCCCATTGTTGTTCTCAGAAAAAATTTGCTTTGAATAAGCATTTGAGCTCACCTAAACATTTTCATTCTTATTGATCAAGGGTATAAATCATTTGGGTGCATGAGACTTTCTAAATTGTGTAGCGATCTCATACTGGGAAAAACTATTTTTCAGAAATGCTTTTCCATCCTGCCCTTGTAAGATTTCATAAGGAGTTTCTTATCTACTTACTTAATCAGTAAACAAGAATACAATGAATGATCTTTGATGTATCAACAGAATCAACACTGAAGACACTGATTGAGTTGCCGATGAAATCTCTGTTTTAGGTATATCATTATTTTTACTTGACAATATATTATTTCATACAACTGAAATATGAAGTTTAACTTAAATTATAGGGGACTTGACTTCATTGCAAATTTTACCTGCATGAGAAATGATCCATACAGGAATTTTCAGTGTTGAATGAATTAGGGACAAGAAGTGGCTATAAAACTCCGTCACACCAGGATTTCCTGACACACAGATCAATAGTTCTTTGGAGTCCTTTATTGCAGGATCCTCTATCCAGCCGCCCCATGTTTCAACATGAGTTGGCATCTCGTTCACAACAACCCATCCTTCTTGATATGTCATATTTGATGCGTAACTGAAAAAGTAAAGAAAAAATTTAAGCACATGATAAACGATGGAACCTTGAGATAGTCATTGGAGTAAGAGCTCCAAGAGCTCTAGTGAAACTCCTTCATCTCAAGGAAGATATACCTAAGACTTGAAATCTTTCAAAACGACCATTCAAATCTTGCCCACTTCATTTCGGTCAGACTCAATGAAAAATTGCAGCTTTTTTGCAAAGTTTTTCATCTCTCAGAGCCTAGATACACATGGCGATTAATCGCCGCGATTGAAAGACGGAAGCCAATGGAGAGCCTTGATTTCGATCCATTGACGTCGATATATCAAAATCAAGGCTCTCCATTGGCTTTCGTCTTTCAATTGCGGCGATTAATTGCCATGTGTATCTAGGCCTTCAGGTTGAAGCATTAAAAAGGCATTTGAAAATCTCTGGAAGAGTTCCATCTCAAAGCAAAACTTGGATTTAATTAGGATAATTTTATCTAGGAATTGATGAAATAGATACAAATATAAACACACCAGCCCGTGACAAAGGTGATATGAATAAAAAGGGAGAAAAAACAGGAAACCGGTCTAAATGTACAATAACGCAACGACATTTCAGCTCATATCTGAGTCATTTTCAGTTGGAAAATTATTATTATAAATTAAATAAATTTTGAGAAAGAAAAAACCTGTGACCTACATCATGGTGGCTGAGATTTGAGAAAAACAAACAAAATGAAGAACTGATAACAGAGACATCCATGCCGGCACCGTTGACAAACAACAACCAACAACGAAAGTTTGAAATTGATGAACCTCTGTTCGAAGAATATGACATGATGACGAATGCAGTAACATTACATGTACTTTAGCCACGACGGCAATTAAACCAAGAGAGCCTACTTTATTTCACTCTTTACACGGAATGGTGGTTGAACTTAGATTAGGAGCAGCAGTAAAAGGAGAGTGCAAACAAAAAATTTAGAGCAGTATAAGATTCCACTCGGACGACAAGACCATCGTCCTAGCATTCATAATTTACTTCAGTTAAGAACAGCATATTCAATAGAACTAGTCTTTCATAGCTTACTATGCTTAAGGATGTTAAGCTTGATTTGGAGTACTGATAAAAAAAGAGATTGAACTCAGTGCAGCGGAACCAAACGGAAAGAGGCTTGTGTGGTGATTATAATATGCAAGCGTGATAAATGATTGAGATATGTAAGTGGAAGAATTTACATAATGTATACACACCTTTTCAAAAACAACCTGTTTAATTGAACTCAGAGCTAGGGGTATTTGACGATTTGTCCTGATTTTGACCACTATCAGTAAATCTGCAACTTTTTAACCTCTCTTCTCTTTGTTTTGTAAACATTACGAAATTCGCGAAATTCCCACAAGCTGTACGGCTATACAAACAAAAAAACTCAGAATACGCACGCAAATAAAGTTTCAAGCTTAGCTGAAAGGGTTTTGAATATCTTGCTTAGAAATCCTCTCACTTGACATTTGTTTTCAATTTATAAGTTTTATCTAATTTTTACAGAGTTTTCTTCTAAAAAGTGTTGACAGCATTGCAGCATTGAAACAAATGAAGAATTTACAGTTGGCAGTCCCGTAAAGTCTTAGGACAAAGCTTAAGGCGCGCATTTCAAATTAACGCACCTGCAAATACGCCCATTTCTTTTGCGGTGTGTTAAAATTTCCGTTCAAATTTATTTTTAACTAAGGAAAACGGACCGACGCTAAAGCTTGAGATTTTCACAGCATATTCTTCGCATAAAGAAGAAAAAATAGGGAAGTCCTCATGAAATGACGTCGACAGTTTTCCCATTTAAAAAATAAATTTTGACAGAAAATAAGCAGAAAGTCAAGATAAGTACAATATTTTGCAGATTCACCGTTGATTAAGTACGTAAAAATTTGAGAATAAAACTGTAAAACGCTGGCCGGTACGCACTGGAAAAATTTACTTGCTCTTTCTTGGGAGGTCTGGTCCGGACGGGAGAGCGGGGATCCCCAACCAAAACTTAAGTACAGACCTTTTTGCAGCCCACGCGAGGGTTAAATAGAAAAAAACCCTCAGAGGGAGAAAAGAATCCGGAAGACGTCATAATGTGTGGTATTGGATCCTCAAAGGTAATCTAGGCGCCCCAGTTTTGGATTGCAAGGGGCTTCGAAATCCGGAAAAACGTCCAGCTTCCCGATTCAACTTTGAAGGAGGCCCTAATGACAATTATTCGAACTCGGAGTAAGTATGTGGTATTGCGGGTACTAAGCGAAATTAAAGGCAAATCATAGCTTTTTTCACGCCTCAAGTTACTTTCGTTTATGAATATATTGCTCGCATCAATATGAAAATCGCGCATTGTCCGCGATTTTAAGGTGAAAATTTTGTAATTTTTTGTGATTATAGGTAATGTATTGCTGGAAAATTTGGGTAAATGCCGCGATTTTGAGGCGAGTTACGCAAAATTCTCAATGATATTATAAAACGTTAGAAAAATCGAGTATTTTCCGCAATATTGCAATGATCATCGCGGACAATTTTTTTTTTTTTTTTTTTTTTTTTTTAAATAGCCCATTCCTCACGATATCGGGATTAAAAGCGTGTAACTTTTTAGGATTTAACGAATGCGTGCTTCTCGCGATACTGAGATAAAATTCGCGTAATTTCTCACTCTTTACAGGCAGAAATCAGACGAGCAACTATTCGAACTCCCGAGTAGGAATGTGGTATCACATGAAATTGAAGGCAAATCCTAGTTTTTGCCTTTCTAAAGTTACTGTCGTTTGTGGATATAATTCTCGCATCCGTTTAAAAATCGCGTATTTTCTGCGTTATTAAGTTGAAAATTTTGTGATCTACTTCCGTGATCTCAATCAACCGCTGGAAAATTTGCGTAAATGCCGCAGATTTGAGATGAGTTATGCGGAATATCCCAAGATTTTACAAAATCACCGGAAAAATCGCGTATTTGTCGCGATATTGAATTAATAATATTGTGATCTTTTGTGTTTGTAATCAACCGTCGCAAAATTTGGATACTGAGATGAATAACCCGTAATTTTTAATGATTCTACAAAACCATTGAAACAATCACGTATTCCTCGCGATATTGCAATGATTGTCGCGGTTTTCTTTTCTTTTTTTCCCTACAAAATCGCGCATTCCTAACGATACCGAGATAAAAAGCGCTCAACTTCTTAGAATTTGACGGGAAATATTGCGTACTTCTCGCGATATTGGAATGAAAGTCGCGTAATTTCTCACCTCTTACACAGGGCCGTATTTACCTTCTTGCCGCCCATTGGCCGCCTGCATTTCGCCGCCCCTTTCTCATTCGTTTTGAAGCATCAATAAAAACCATCAAGTGAACGTGCCGGAGGGAGAGGGGTGCATAAGACGCGTTCACTCGTGTTGGAAACATTTTGGCGAAAATCCTGTCAACACTATACTGGCAAAAGTTCTCGGAACTTTGCACGAAAGTTCAGTTCCATAAACCTATCTCCGTGTGGACAAGGCCTTTCATTTGTAAGAAATGACCGAAAAATTATGAAAGAACAAACATAAATGTGGTTTGATAATTTTAACTTCTGCCGCCGCGACGCACTGGCCGCACTGTGTTTGGCGCAATGCGTGAAGTATTCCTACAGTCTTGTAGGAGCTGTGCGTTTCACGCAGACAGCTGCTGACCGCACTGTGTTTGGCGCAATGCGTGAAGTATTCATGTACTCTTGTAGGCGCTAATATGTGTTACATGCCGACCGCCGCGCCACGCCGCGCCGAGGGCTTCTCCTTTTCATCTCAAGTCCTCGTTATCATTGCTCCTTGCGCAGTGGCGTAACGGGCGCCCCCGCAGACCCTACTATGCAGGGGGGCCCAAGCGCCTAGGGGGCCCTCGGCCGCCGAAATTTTGTTTTTCTCTATCTCTTTAATGCTTAGCTTTGGTTTCAAACTTTGGGCCTTTACCTACCGAGATGGGGCTTCTTCCGCTGATTTTTATCGTTAGCTCAGGGTTTTTCATACTTTTTTTTAGACTGTTCCTAACTTTTTTTTGCTGAAGGGCCCCTGCCTTCCAATGTCCACTCAGTGATTACTAAAATTTTTCTCTTTTTTGTCACTTTTCGTAGGTATTTCAGGCTTTGGGTGACCCATGAATCCAAAGGGCCCACAAGGCCCTTGGAGGCCCTTCGATTCTTGGGCCTGCATGGGCCCTTTTGTAGATCCTTGGGCCTGGGCTGGGCCCCCGCCACCCTTTAGGTCCTTGATCCTTTAGGGGCCCCATTTAATCGGGTACGGGATCCGGGACAGTGAGGGGAGAGGCATTCCAAGTCCAAGTCCGTGATTTGAAATTTCTCGGGCCAAAAAACGGGAAGGGGTAAGGGAAGTAGAGGGGCGGGAGGGGGGAATTTTATCGACATGGGGGGGGCCCTAGAAAAAATTTTGCAGGGGGGCCCAGCGGAAGTCCGTTACGCCACTGTCCTTGCGCCGCGCCGGTCCAAGCCAAATTGCGTGTTTAGTTTCTCTTTTAACTCGACAAATCAAAGGTGCGCTGTCTCTTGTATCACCGAAAGACGACAAAATTAGAAATTATTAAACTCTTAGGAAATGAGAGATTTTGTCACCTTTTCTCGTTTGTAATTTTTTTTCTGAATCCGATTTTTTTTACACCTTAATTTTAAAAAATTGCAAACTTTGCCGCCCCCTAAATTTGCCGCCATTGGCTGCAGCCCATGTGGCCACCCCCTAAATCCGGCCCTGCTCTTACATGCGAAAATCAAGTAAGCAACTATTCGAACTCCGGAGTCGGTGTGTATGGTATCACGCAAAATTGAAGGAAAATCTTAGCTCCTCGCCTACCTCCACGGGGGTGGTTAAAGTTGGATTTTTGTGTCGTGAAATCTACATTGAAACATTTCAGTCATTTTTTTAGCAATTGAATCGTTAAATCAGCGATTAAATTTTTTCCGTGACGAGGATCCAAAATGGCAGAGCGCTTTCAATTCTTCGTCATACTCAAAGATATCTCCTGGGCGCGAATAAAAGTTACATACCTGCGCAGGATGTGAGTATCTTTCGTGCTCCAGTTTAGTTATCGCCTTGCGCTGAGCATGATTTGTAGAGCAACTATTTATGTCTAAGAGCATGTCCTCGAAGCATACGTGAAAAATTGAAGTCGCACAGTTTAGATCCTCGAAGTAAAGCCCGCCACGAACCCGGAACGAACCTTTCACAGAGGGTTGAACATGAAGTTTCCTACTAAAATTACAAATTTTGATGTTAATTTCTTCACAGCATAAATTTTATGGGGTGCCTCTTGGATGAAATTTTACAATCAACGACACTACGTTTAAAACCTCCTATGACTCCTGTATCCTGTATGACCCCTCTCACTGACCCTTTCCACTGAGCAAAGCGCTGATCAGTGAGGCGATTAGTGTTTATGAAACGCCTTCACTTCCATGCGTATGCAACACGGACATCCATGGAGCTCGAATAGTTGCATCCAGGCGTTATGATGAAATTCGCTATGTATCCGTCGCATGCGACACTAACTGGAGCTTCGATTGTTGCTCTAACGCCTTAACATAATTTTAGCGTTACCTATTGCGCCGATGAAGCAAACCATTATTAATTTGTATCGCGAAAACATTAATATTCTGATAAGTATATCATTTAAATGCTCAAAGTTGCCCGCCCCTCGAGATTGAAAAAATAAGGTATAAGAGCATGATTTGTATAGAATTTCCTTTAACCCGCTGAGGCGGCTAATGTCTGCAATCAAAACGCCTTCACCTCCGTGCGTATGCAAGACGGTCATCCATGGAGCCCGAAAAGTTGCAATCAGACGTTAAAATGAAATTCGTCCAGTATCCGTCTCCGTCGCATGCGACAAAACTTTTACTTAATTCCAGCGTTCATCACTGTGCCGATGATCGAATCATTCCTGATTATTTTTATCCCGAAATTTTCAATTTTCCGAGAAATGCGGTATTTAAATGTGTTACAATAATCCCGGCCCTCGGAATCGAAAAAATTAGGCTATTTGAGCAAGTCAGAGCTTCCAACCTACTAAAACCTGAAGGAATGATCTAAGACCTATATCGACGGTGCAAGTCGGCAATCACATAACTCGGTTTGCGACGTCGCAGACTTCCTGTCATACTTTATTTTTTAAACAGAAAACTACTCAACGGCAATTCTTTAAAACTGCCGTGATTATTCTTCTCTGTGCAAAGAAAATTCTGCCAAAACACTAAGGAATTATGTCGATTTGTTCTCCTTTAAAAAAATAACACAGAGGCGGAGATTTTCAGACACCGCAAACGAGTTATGTGTTTGCCGACTTACACCGTCGATATGACCTACCGAAATTAGTCGCGGCCCTCGTTTGGATTTTCTCCACCTTTGGAGAAACTAATTTTGACGTCTATAGGTTCGAAATTTTTAAGGAGTTACCCTGATGAATCGCACGGAATTTGGAATAAAAACTATGACCATTCATTTCATAGTCGTTGCAGCAAAGTTTCATAGCAAGCTATATGAGTTTCATGATCATGGCCAGCTGTATGAATACCAGTGCTCAGTGCTGGCTAGAGGTACTTTTTGCCAGCCGCACAATGGATTGAGTCAACGGGAGAGGTCGGACATAATTTGTGAACTTTAGACGCTCATAACTCCGTTCACACGAAACTTTGAGGTTTTGAAAGTGATCTCATTGGTTTCCTCGTAAAATTTTCTACTAAAAATACCCCTAAAAATCTAAAATGCGAAGAATTAAACATCAAAATTTGCAGTTGAGTTGAAAATTTAACGCTCGACCTCTCTGATCGACTCAATTCACTGTGAGCCGTATGAGCTTTATAGCTGGCCATAAGAGTTTATACCGCCGGCCATAAGACCTTTTCAGCTACCTATAAAGCTCATACAGCCGGCTATAAAACCCCTGCTATAAGTTGTATATTATATACTTAACTTATACAGGCGGCTATGAAAGTTACATAGCTGGCTGCTAGCTACGTGAAGTCCTCAAAGCCCATACAGTCAATTTTCACCGGAGCAGTAATAAAACCTACTTGTACACGTAGACCATGGTTTGCCTGAAATTCCGAAGAACGAAGAAACTGGATATCATTTGCTTGCGTTAATTAAGTAGTAATGCGATAGCACAATTCACCAAAGCTTGTAGGTACATCACATCCTCTGTTTCGCTGCAATTAAGCTCATAATGTGACCGGGTTTCGAGCAACGAGGAAAGTGGTGGAGGATTTCATTTGGGACATTGTATCAAATAGATTGAACTGTTATCGGTGAGGCAGCATCCAACTTAAAGTATCACCAATTATAAAATTAACTTGTTCAAAATTCACACAATCTTCGAAAGAGGAAAAAAGTAGAGTGCAAGTATTGTGGGTTGCGGCGTTGCGGCCGTACATAGGTTGAGCAGGGGATCGGAAGGAGGGAACAATTCATTTTTTTAACTTGTCAAGTGCTTCGAGTTACTAAGTGGAGGGGGCCTCCCGACGGAGGGAGGGGATAGACAGGTACGGGCGGAGGCTTACATTAAAGTTGATAGCGCTCTTGCTTTAGCTTTACAGCGCTCCATGCGTGCCACTTTAAAGTAGATGGACTCTTAGTGAATGCATGCATTCGCATGGCGGCATTAAACTAAGCATGGAAATTTCAGTTGCCCGACCAAAATTTGGACCGCGTTAGCAGAAAGGAACCAAGTCACATCAGCTATAGCCAAATTTAATTTTTTACTTACAAATGGACCGCGTTAAACAGAAAGGAACCAAGCCACTCAGCTATTTCCAAATTTAATCGGGCAACTTAATTTTTTACATGAAAACGGTTGTGCGGATTTTTGTGCGCATTTCAGTGAATTTTCTCCATAATACAAAGCAAATTCCTTGAAAGTTTCAAAGGAATCTGCACAGAAGTTCTCTCGTAAAAAATGAAATTTCCCTGTTAAATTTGGCAATTTCTGATGTGGCTTGGTTCCTTTCTGTTTAACGCGGTCCAAATGGCTGTGCGGATTTTTGTGCAAGTTTCTGTGAATTTCCTGCATGGTCCGAAGAAAATTCCTTCAAATTTTCAAAAAAATCTGCACAAACGTTCTCTTGTAAAAAATTAAATTGCCCTATTAAATTTGGCCATAGCTAATGTGGCTTGGCTCCTTTCTGCTAAACGTGGTCCATTTAAACTTGTGTGGAAAGAGGCGCTTGCAACCGGAGAATGAGGGCCCAGATCCAGAGAGACCTCAATGGAAGGGATTTACCTGTTCGGGTCCTTGAAGCGCGGCTATAAGTGCGTTTCCGCCAGCCCTTGACGAAGCCCTATTGGCTCTTTAAAGACCTTGCATACGATTAAAAAGGCTCCTGATTAGCTGAAAACGATCGAAAATCTAAATCACGTAGTCATCAATCATTTATAGGCGGCTTGGGGGGCTTACACCCCTCTCGTCGTTTGCCGGAAAAAAGGTGGAAGTCAGAGTCGGACTGGCTCACATCTCAGGGCGCAGACCCTTGGCTGGCTAAAGGGGCGTAAAGTGATATTTTGTCCACTCCTCGGGGGAGGGGGAGGAGGGTCGGGAAGCACCCCGACGTGAAAGACGGTCCAGAAATTTCTGGCAAATCAGCACAATTTTACGCTATTTTCAGGTTCGAAGTTTATTGAGTCATCGCACGGAGCAAATATTGCAAAATTGAACACTTTTAAGTAACCGCGGGGGACTTGTGAAATGAAAAAAGAAAATATAAAATCAAAGCCAGGTACCAGACGCATCTATGCATCATTATTTTCAGAAGAATCGAGCCAGAGCTTGCAACCTATGACTTTGCTTTTAAAAACTAAAAGTTGGAGAATTATGCGTCATTTTCGGGTTCATGAACCCGAAAAATATTTACGCCGGGAAGATCTTTTTAACCTCATTGAAAAATGAAACATTCAATCTAGACAGAACTAGAGTCCCTTTATACTGAGAGTCAAGACAATTTGAATCCATTTCTGATTGGTTCCCGTATTTTAGGCCTCCACAGTGTCACAAACGGGAATAAAGATTACATTTTCACCAATTGCAAAGATTATAATCTGGAATGGACCAGGGAATTACGGGTTCGGCAAGGAACAAACGGAATGAGAGGAGGAACGGAGAAAGGCATTTCAGAATGGGCCGATCAAAGATTACGAAAAACGTTCAATTTCTGTAATCTTTATTCCCGTTTGTGACATCCATGAGCCGAATTGTTTTGACTCTCAGCATAAAGGGACTCTAGACAGAACAAGGTGAAATTTTGAAGCGGAGATAAGGTGTTCAGTAAGGAAATTAAAAATAAAGAGATAGGAATACATGTATATTAAATGCACCAGAGATCTAAAGCAGGCTGCCGGAGGTCTCATTCAACAATCATTTTGTTGGCAATGACAATGGTTTAGGACGTCACCGAACAATTGGAGCGTAATTTTGCAATATGGAACATAACTAAATTTTATTGAAATTCACTGACTTATTGTGAATGGCATGGCTTCTTTTGGCTCCCCTCTTGAATCCTGAATGGACCACTAGACAAGGTACGAATTTAAGCAATCTGATACATGTTTCTTAACCAGAATTTCACGGAGAACACGATTCACACTACGAAAATTACCGAAATCAACTTCTAACGAAGATATTAACGTTTTTATTTCGCACTGATTACGAGGAATTTGAACTGCCCGCTCACAAGAAACTCAAAGCTCTACGTGAGTCAAATCGCGCACTACAACGGTTTCAGCAAGCTTCTCAATCGAGCAATGTTCATTTTCCACCATGTGTTGTTCAAACTATTGGTAATTTGCTATAGCTGAGCCAAAGTGTCAAGATTGAAGTTGAAAATTTTTACATCGCAGAGACTGTCATGATAAACATTTAGCGCGCGATGTGAATCACGTAGAGCATTGAGTTTTCATGAGCGGGTGGTTTGAATTCACGCATCAAGAATCATTAAATATCTTCGTCAGGAGTTGATTTTGGTAATTTTCGTTGTGGGTATCGTGTTCTACGTGAAATTTTGATTGAGAAACATGTATCAGAATGCTGAAATTCGTACCTTGTCTAGTGGTCCATTTTTGGCGAACAAGGTGCAGTCATGTCTTAATGATATTTTCATTAACCCTCAGATGCTGAAGCCCGATAAAATTGACAAGAAACTTGTTTAAAAAACACGACACGCGCGTTGTAAAGGGACCGCAGTGCATACGAGTCGTAGATAAGGTCTGTAAATATTTGTACTTAAAAAAAATCACACTTCAGATTGAAAACAGAATCAGACTTCAAATTGGAAAAAGAAGAAAAAATTGAGGAACATCAGAGTTGAGACGTAACCGGGCGTAGTTTTTTTAAATTATTCTCTCGAATCTGAGCGACACCTCACTGTCAGCATAGGACGGAGCATTGTGAGTTCACGCCTAGCGCCATCGCGCCTTCAATTTTATAGATGCAACACGAACATCATCATGTACGAATAGTTGTATCCCCGCGCAGTCATCAACGCGCCTCCTTTTACTTTGCTCTACTTCCATGCTGAATTTGTTTCAGTTTGTCTTATTTGTATTTGTAGCGGTGCTTTAAAGACTGTATGAACAACATAACCGTAAATAGGAGATCCGTAATAATCGAGCCTTGTTTCTTAATTTTCTCTTGCGGAATATCGCGAATTCACAGCTCGCGCAATCGCGCCTTCAATTTTGAAGATGCAACGCAGACATCCATCAAGCACGAGTAGTTGTATCACTGCGCCTGCAACCGTGAATTCAAACCTATAGCGTTCATGAAAACTCAATAGTCCACGTGAGTCAAATCGCACACTAAAAATTAACATAACACTCTCTGCGATATGAAAATCTGGTAACCTCAATCTTGACGCTTTGGCTCAGCTATAGCAAATTACTTATAGTTTGAACGACATATAGTGGGGAATGAACAGTGCTGGACTGAGAAGCCTGCCGGAACCGTTGTAGTACGCGATTGGATTCACGTAGAGTATTGAGTTTCGTGTGATCGGGCAATTCAAATTTCCCGTAACCAATGTAAAATAAAAACGTTAATATCTTAGATAAAAATTGATTCCAGTAATTTTCGATGCAAGGATCGTGATTTACGTGAAATTCTGATTAAGGATCATGTATCAGAATCCTTAAATTCGTACCTTGTCTAGTGGTCTATTCTCTGATGAAAGGCGCACCGTGCTGTACGCGCAATGCATGAAGTATCCTGCGGTCTTGTAAGGCGCTACGATGCATTTTGCACCGTGTGCGAGCCAGCCCCGCACCGCTCGGCCGCACTGTGTTTGACGCGGTTATTCAAACTTGCAGCGTCAGCGATTTTCAATTTATTTAGCATAAATTGAAAAATTGCATTATGATCGGAATAAAAAAAATAACTTACACGTAAGATTCAAATGCCTCTACATCTGCATCGAGAGTTTGGTGATAGTCTGTAGTCTTCTATTTGTGGCAATTGAAGGGCTTGGAGGACAAGCCGCATAAGTGCAGTTTTTGAGAGAATGGAGATATTAATGATTTCAAGTGAAACTAGTCTTAATGCTTATTCTGTGAAAAATTTGCTCCCAAATTCCAATTCTTTAAGATCAAAAAGTCAGTTTGAACTTTCTTTCCGCCATAAGAATCCATGTCATTTCGAAACTTCAAACATGTATCTCTCGAAGTAGCAAAAACTGCACTTATGCGCCTTGTTCTCCAAGCCCCTCAATTCTTCTTTATGGCAATTCTATCTAATTATAACCATTCCTAAAACATATGAATCATCCTTGGATGAACTGGTTCATTTAAAGATAAAATTTCAGATAGTAAGCTTCCTTGTCAAACTCGTGATGTTTTCGGTAAAACCTAGAATAATACACTTTAGCTTCATTATCGTAATTTCGGAGGCTCGCAAATTTTTCCTGCTGGAAGACGAAAGAAGTGATTGAACGTGCAAAAATTTTGATTCTAAACTTATATCTGATTTTTGTGCGTGTGCGCTTTTGATCTAATGATAGATCTTTTTCTTTTTTTATCAGGGTAACCGAATGATCGTGTCTTAACAGCTACCAGCAACTATTTTTGATCTTAGGTAACTCATATTGCAAAGTAAAAATATTGAAGGGAAATTTGTCAGAACGAGTGCAAGACATTCCCGCAAGCTGAGTAATATTAACCGATTGATACCATGACTATAAGGCGAAATAAAAAGGCCGCATTGCTACAGGCAATTATTACTGCCTAGTCACAGTATTGAAGGAGAACTGGTCGAAATGCAAAACACAGTAAATAGAAAATTCAAATGCTATGATTCATTAAACCAAATGAAGCCGGCGGAGAATTGCTGCAAGAAATGTATTTGCTCCAAGACAGCAAAACTTGAATAGCTCCAAAAATTATTCGCTCAAGCTTTTACCTAAAAATCGTACCTAGAAATCTTTATTCGTGCCTTAGGAATTTTGGCCGAGATTAACTTTCAAGCCAGGTATTTTTTCAGGTTATTTTTTCTAGCCAGGTTCTGATGTTCAATAAAAATTTGGCAAAATTCTTTTCTACCTAAAAAGTGAGCGCCTGGCACCCGGAGAAAGAGAGAGATCTTGGCTCGTCAAACTTTGTCCAGAATTTTTAAACAATTTCAAATTCCACAGCTTTTTTAAGATTTTGACAACCACTTTTTCGCGCATCCTCTGTGCGAAGTTAAACATTGAAGAATCGTATAACATAATAATGCAAATCAATACAGTGGTAATTCAAAAACACCAATTTCTCAAAGATATAAAATAGAGACAATTTATGTACCTTGTCACGTACTATTTTCTTCCTAAAAATCTGTTCAATCTCTTTTTCTCTCTTTTTCCTACGGAACTTTCCCGTCTAATTCTTAGAAACTATAATTATTTACGAATTTTGTTTAAAGCACAACTCTCGATTTCGTAAACATGGCTAGCTTTCAAGTTATTTCACATGAGCTGTGCTATTTTGGATCCACATATTGGGAAAGTCAGTTTCCCCATTTTTTCCTCTCAAAAATTTCATTGAAACGAGAGTCTCCTTCAGAGTTTCAGAAATTCGATTTCAGAGTTTGACAGGAAAATCTTTTTGTCGTCGAATTTTTACACGAAAAAATATCAAAGTTTATTTTTCGACGCGGACTGGTCACTTTGATAGGACCTTCCTCCGGAGCCAGATAAAAGTATTCTTCCATGTTTTCATTTTTTTCTTTATTAATAGAAATGGATCAATTTGCCTTACTAGCCATATTCACTAGAATAAAACATAAAACGAATAATAAAAAAAGGACAATTATAATGGTAAAAAGTCCAAACAATTTTGAGGAAAAAATTCAACCTTTTTTTTAAAGTAAAAGACCAAATATTACACGAAGTTCTATTTACTTGGGAATCCGAATCTAGCATGGGATATAGGATCAGGTACAAACTCACACCGTTGCATGTTTTCTCTTCAAAAATTCATGAGGAAAATGATATTTCACACTCATAAAATTCGAAATTAGGAAATTGGCCTGAAGACTTAAAGTATTTATAATGTGCATAAAGTACATGGCAAATACGTCAATGACGTCATTTTTAATATGATTTGCGTCCCATTTTACGATTCCTGAGTGTGTTTTTTCTGAATCCAAATTGACTTGGGAATTGAACTTCCCGTTGTGTGCGTATAGCTTTTTCCCTTTCCAAGTAAAATTCTACCTGAGAGCGTGTATAATTTTTCCAGCATATTCAGGCTATAGAAATGTTCTTGGATTATGTACATTTCTTACAGCTTTTAGTTCGATACTTAACAAAGTGTTTGCAATTGCTATTTACTGTGTCGCGCAGTCGCGCACTCATGCTGACAAGTTCTCCTTCAATATCGTGACTAGGCAATGTGAGCTGTCTAGGAGCGGCAATAGTTGCTTGCATCAGTTTGGCCATTTTTATCCGTCTTTGTTATGACACCAACCGATTAATATTAGTCTGCCACGTTCATTCTGACCGGTTAGCCTTCAATGTCCTAATTATGTAATATGAACTACCTACGAGCAAATATGGTTGCTGGTAGCAGTTGGGCCACTTTTGTTCGATTACACTGGAAAAAAGTTCGATCGAATGAGCAATTCATAACGTATACAACAAAATCAGACAGAGACTATTAGTTGCGTAGGTCATGTTACAAGCGTCTAAATGAGGTCCAGTTTTGGAAACTTGAAGCACCTGATGCCTTTTAAATTCGATGTTTTCGCAATCGTGTCCGACCCTCTATTTCGCAGGTCTTCAGGCCCACATGTTTGTTGATATCAGTAGTTGCTTCTAATTTGATTTTTAGTACTGAATTCGGAACTGCGATCAGTTTTTCACCATCACGTAATTTTCCGAAAAATCAAATTTTTTCCAAAAAAAAAAACAAAAAAACTGCCTGGAAAATCCTTTCCAGGCAGTTTCAATTTTCCGAAAAACTTAATTGAGAATGACAGGATCATCATACATTTATCATGCATTTAGCATTTTTTTTAATGCAATATGCACATTGAGACACGTCGGACGTTTTTTTAAGCCCAAAAATTGTTAAATCAGCAACTTAATTTTGTTTGAGTGAAAATTTCCCTGATTTTGCTTCTGATCTCACACTGGGGAAAAAACACATTGGATCTAGAGTCCAGACTCTTAAAAACATCGACAAAAAAAAATACTCTTGATTCAATCAGATTTAAGCTTAAATCAAGAAGCAAGCCTCTTAATTTGAGCGGATTTCCTTTTGATTTAAGCTTAAATCTGATTGAATCAAGAGTCCTTTTTCTTGTCGATGTTTTCAAGAGTCTGGACTCTAGATCCAATGTGTTTTTTTCCAGTGTGAAAAAATCAGAACTATCTCGGATAAAAATTGCCCCGGTAGATTTTTGTAAGAAATTGAGTTTTGTGAGACAATTTTGCAACCTTGGAATGAACTTACGTTCCTTCGTGCGGGAAACGACGAAATTCAGTCCTAGAAAAATAGTTCGAGCTTCCCTTCGCGGCGTGAGGCTAGCTTTTCGTAGCCTATCGCCGCGCAGCACCGCAGCAAGCGTATTCCCTGCTTCAGGCTTCAGCGCTCAAAATTTAATTTCAGCGGCTGATTTTCGCAAATTATAAAGCATAATCAGTCATGAGCCGTCTAGCACCGAGCACCGACTAAAGCCTCGGTACGCGATGAGATGGTGGAGTAGCGGGAGGTGGATCGTTGGGCGGGAACTTGGCTGAAAACTCCGCCTAAACGCTTTTAACTATCAACCACGGCGCAATCCGACAGGCACTGAAGCGCCTCACAACACACCCGCCCGTCGGTCTGCGCCTGTGTGAGTGCGTTCTGAGAGTGTGTGAGTCGTGCTCGACTCCCGGTCGTTTTGCCTCTCCTCCGTTGACCCGCACCGCCACTTTCCGGCGCATCGGAGTCGCGACAGAGTTGCCTTTCAAACGAGACCGCGCACATTCCACCGTGATAATACGCGCGTATTTCGGTGCGATCTGGCGACGCTGTAAAGAGGGCCCGATTCTCTGAACTCTATCGCCACCAGTGTTCCCAGGTGCTCCTATCTTAAAATGTCCGTACGCTCTCCGGATGAACTCGGGGAGGCTCGTGTATATCCGTGCCGCTCCGTGCTCCGTCCGTGTTCCGTGAATTCCGTTTCCGTTTCCGGTTCCGGCTCCGGCTGTTTTGTTGTTTTGTTGATGATGTTGATGTTCTCTTGATCTCTTGTGACATTCAAGTACCTATGTCCTCTAGAAAGCATTGACAGGAAAAAATAATCGGAACAATTATAGGTGCCTACATCAAAAAGCAATAATTCAAAAGAAAGGAGCTGACTTTTCATGAAATTCATAATTCCTAACCCATTGAACTGATTGAATAACACATAAATTAATGCAGAAAGGTCCTGTATGATACCTGGGTTTTATTCGTGGCTTCCTTATATCAATAACATTGGCGAAATTGAGAAAAAAAAGTAAGAAAAAATGTCTGAGTGATCAAACACAAAAGCACAACAATACAGAAAACAAGGACGGACCTTAAATGAAAAGGCTGAATTTTGATAAGAATACAATATAATTAATGCGAAAAGTATCTAATTTGTTCCCGAACGATACCCGGCTTTCATACTAAACATAATTGTATCAATAACTTACGCAAAAGTAATAAATATTGCAAAGAAAAGCGGATTAACAGATGCACGGACTGGGCCGGGCGGGCGCACGGACATGAATGAAATGACTGAATTTTGATAAGAATACAATATAATTAATGCAAAAAGTATCTAATTTGTTCCCAAACGATACCCGGCTTTCATACTAAACATCATTGTATCAATAACTTACGCAAAAGTAATAAATATTGCAAAGAAAAGCGGATAAACAGACGCACGGACAGGGCCGGGCGAGCGTACGGACAAAATAAGATAGGGAAAAATTTTCCCATAAGGTTTTTGTCCGTACGCTGTCCGCGCGGGTATAGGGAATGTCCGCGCGGCGCGGAAATATCCGCACGCCTGGGAACACTGATCGCCACCACCATTTGCCGACGCCGTCAGTTTGCTTCGGAGTGCGTCGCGAGCGCAACGTGCGGTACTCGTGAGTTCTTACCCTAGTGCAACAGCATTTGATCACCTTTTAACCTATCTTTTGTGCAATTCGCTTGCGGTTTTAACGAAATAGTGTTTTCACTTCCCGCACAATCGACGTACCTTTTCGTTTGTTCGAGTATCGGTGTTTTTCGATGCGTTTTGGTTGTGTTCGGGCCCTTGGAAATATAGTGTGTTGCTGATTGTTCTAACCGACTGGATTTATTCGTTTGGATTACATTCTTCAGTTACTCTCAAGTGGTTGTGTTTTTGTGCCAAGAAGGAATATTCAAGCCCAGTTTGCATTACCAGATGTAAGTCTCAAGATTTATTAACCTCAACTGCACATTAGCATTCCTAAACCTTAGTTCGTGTCTCCCACGAAGGTTTTTCTATATCTCTCCTTATTCTCCTCATTTTTTCGAAACCTCCTATACCCGAGGAAATTCAGTACCTAGATTCTAGAATAAGGAGTGAATGGCTTTTCTCATAAGTTCTTTTAATTTACTGTTGAACAATCCTAGAATTTTGGATGTTTGTTTTAATGCGTGTACTTGGTTTGTTAAGCAAGTATGTAAGTAAGTACCTAACAATGAACACCAAGAAGGTTTGCCTCCACGAGAAGACTCATGTCGAAAGCATTACTTTTACCGATTGTCGTATAATCAGATTTCAGCTCTAAATTCAGGAATATTATCGAGCCAATGTCAGATTTTATAGGTATTTGTTTTTGTAGTACTGGTGTGGGATCGGTCAGTTGTCACTTCCACTTGCAATCCTCTTCTATTTTCACCTGCTTTCTAGCTCACCGGTGAGTTTTAAGACTGACCATGAATCAGACTGCATCATAAAGTTTTTCATTTGTACATCAGTCTGCTCCTAGTTAAACATGATTTTGATATTGGTTACTTGAAGTCAGTGATAGTTGGGTTGGAAGTGCTTGATACACATCAGGCGGAATATGACCAAGTAAATTAAATACCCACACTTCAAGAAACCAGTCATTCTGATCAGTGTCAGATTATCGCACATGCAAGACTGATCTAACCTCTCTTAGCTTGGGTATTTTCCATAATTGACATTCGGGATGAAGCAAGTGGATGCGATTCCTTTACTAGGAAAGGTTGAAAGCTCTGAAAACATGATGTGGTAGTAAATTTAGTGCCTAAAGTAGTGCACGTAGCAGTCTACCTTATCGTGTCTAATTTCTTAAATTGACTGGCGAACACATTGACTCACCTACACTTGAAGCAGGAATCTCTCAATTTTACTTATAACTATCAAGAAAATACAGAAGTATGAGGAACCTAGGTATCTCTAGGTGTTTTTTATTGTGTGATGTGTGACTGCATACTGACTGAAGCTACAGAGGATAGAAGTGAGATGTGGCTTAAAAATTATGGATGAGTTACAATACTGTCGATTTTTTGCGCTAGATTTTAAAGGTTTTGGAATGAGAGGCTTCACAAAGAGCTGAGGAAAGAAAGTTTTGGACAAGCGTCTCACCAGAAAATGGCACCATTAAAGTGTACCTAATTTAAGTTCAAACTAATGGGCCAACTACGCCTACAGGTTGATGTGACTTTTGTCCAATGCTTTTTGTCTTTTGCTCTCCCCAGCTCTTGCTACTCTACACATTAAAGTGAATGTTAGGAACGAGGACCCTAAATATTCACAATAAACGGAGGTCGTCATAAATCATGATTTAAGGAAGTGATTCTCCCGGCTTAAGTAAGTTAAGAACAAGCATGATGAGCGACATTTTGAATTTTCTTAGTGTAAGTTTGTATCCACCTAAGTTGTGTAGGTGGATACAAACTATGTGTAGAAAAAATAAATCGAATTAGAATTCAAAAGTATCGGTTGGCCGTCGAAGGTTTTGTAGGCAGAGGGAATCTGAAAGTGTTCTCTGGTGTTATCTTATCACCACAACTGAGGGTTCGCGTCCGCTTTGTTGAAATTATGGTCAATACTCCCGTAATAAATTTTAAACTAAGGGGGCGCCGAGAACTTTCTGTTGTCAAACATTATTATCTAAGGCCGCCTTGCCTTTCTGAATGAGGTATTTTTGATGATTGAGCGAATTATCTCCATCTATGTCGCTGTTTAAGTAAGTCGCGAAAACAAAATCCCTAACTCAAAATCGGAGGATATTACGCATAATTTCGTAGGGATTGAAATTGGAGTTTTTCCGTTCCCGGGAATTTCGGACCGAAATACTATATTCCGGGAAACTGATTCATAAATACACATTCACGCAGATATTCACGGTATTCATCTATTCATTGAGAGCCACGGGAAATATCCCCTGAGTTTGCGGCACTTAATTCTCTTGGAAGAGTTTGACTCCTATTCATTAAAAAAGGACCTCTATCGGTGGCATACTAGGTATTAAAAAAAAACAGTCTCTTTGAGGAAAATTTGTCTTGCTGTTTACACTTGGTTAAGTAAAAGCTGACCGCGCACTTAAGTAATGTATTAATTTTTTTCGCTTTATTTGTGAAAGTTTAAAAACTTTATTTGTATTGGAAGTTTCCATGTCCAAGTGGTTTTCCAACTTCAAATATATACGTTGAAGTGTCATTCAATCCCTTCATTCGTGATATCCCGTTATCTAAATCATTGCAAAAAATTTCAGCATTTCAGCTCATTTGTGAGTACCTACTTTCTCTAGATGAAAGTCACGAACAAGTAGTAGGTACAATCATGCAGGCTGTACAATAGAGACGGAAGGATTCGAGAAGTTCCTAGAAATTCAAGTCGACGCCGAAACTCCCAAACGACGTATCTTTTGATGTGCTAAGCAAAAACGCCGTATAAACCTTTATTTCCTTATAAATTTCCTTTGATAAGTAAATCACGAATTTTTGTGAATATTTATAAACATTTTTCTTTCGATTTTTCACCGAGTTTTATTCGTAATATGATTCAAAAGTGTAAAAGTTTCAAGGAAAATTATTGATAACTTTTCTAAAAAATAAGACATTTTGTCGGAGGAAATTTGGCAACTCTCGAATGTTCATACGGCGTTTTTCCCTAGCACGGCAGTCTTGGTTTGCAATGTTGCGTACTTCCTGTCATGCTTCATTTTCAAAATGTAAAGTCACTTGACGCCAATTTTAAAAACTTACGCGACTATTCCTCTCTGGGTGAAGAGAATTCCGTGAAAACTTTCAAAGAATTAATTTCATCTGTTCTCCTCATAAAAATTATCACAAGGGCGGAGATTTTAAAACAACGCAAACGAGATATTTGGTTTAGTAGTTTCATCGTCGAAGTGCATGTCTGTGTTGAAACTGCAACAATGCGCATCGCGGTTTGCGACGCTGAAGACTCTCTATTTTGTCATATTTTCCAAATGGTAAAGCATTCAACGGCATTTCTAACGAACTTTCCACGTGTATTTCCTTAGTGTGGAAACTTTTCCGTGAAAATTTCAAGCGATACAGTGGGTTTGTTCTCCTTTGATAAACTGAAGTGGGAGCAGAGACTTTGATGCACTGCGAACGAGATTCGTGTTTGCAATTGCACCGTTGTCGATGTGCTGGTCTTCAGTCTGCACGACGAAAAACGAACTCCGAATCGTGAATTCCAGCTCCCAAACTGCAACCACTCGTAAGTGATAGTAACGAGGTGGTAGAAATAGTGGTAGTCCACGCTATCTTGCAGATAAAGTAAGGCCGAAAAGTTCAAAATTTTCAAGTACCTAGTCTGAAAGAGCTGTAATGAATATCAGTATTATACTGATACAGTACAAGACTGAAAGGGGGGAGAGTGTGCAGCTGAGGTAGATGCAGTGAGATACTAAGATGCACCTTAAGTAATGCATCTAAACAATCTGAGTAATGCATCATCGTTAGTACTCACTAGCCTTTTATGAACTAACGTCCGGTATTTTTCCAGCATCAATGTCCATCAAATCACCTTCAACCGCTTTGTTCTTTTTTTATCTTCGAAATATACGAGCCAGTTCTAGATACTTCTTTAACATACTTTAGCGATTAATTTACTTTAAACAGATTGCGTAGCTTGAATAATTACGGATGCAAGACTTTCTTTCGGCGTCAATACTTTGAAAAAAAGCTTTTAGTTCGAGGAAATTACTCTTTTTTTTCTATTTTTCTTTTTTAATTTCCTCCGCGTCAATATCGCTTCTCGGTGATTTAGTAAATCATCGCCACTTCGTAGAGTTTGCGCCCAGAGAATCCATGATGTCGGTCCAGAGCTTTGAAATGTCTCCTCTTTTGCAATATTCTCACCTTTTTGCACCGGTCGAAATCGGCATTGCACTCTGCGAACAATTGACTAAAATCATCGAAAAAGAAGGTCGCGTGAACTACCTACGTCGATTATCTGAGCAACGTCGACATTGGGACTGCAAGAACGCGACTTTCGTTTTTTGGTGTTTTAAATTCTCCGGTTTCATTTGATTTGATCACACCTAAAAGCACACAACTTGAAGTTTTTTCAGAACATCCTTAAGTAACGCCTAGAAGAAACATCAGAAAAGTTTTCAAGGATTGACGTTGAGTACTTTCCCATACAGAATGAAATTACGACAAAGTCTGGAGCATTGCGCAAGGAGGCACGTATTCTTCCAATTTCTGATGTGTGATGGAAGTATCAATTAGAGAATACGAGATGAATGCTGAAACCTGTTGAAATACTGACGTTAAACCTATTCTCATCTGGGGCTCATTTAGAATCTGCGACTTTGGTAGTGTTCACATCATCGTTTGTAAATTTCGCCGACAGTTCCTTTCTCCGAGATGGAATTTTGCGAAAGTGTACGAAAGATTCCATTAATTTGTTTTTAATCTATACATTATAGCATGCCGTAAATCAGGATCTCGCGCTTTAAAGAAGGGCTGTTAGTTGACCTTACACCACGTATAGGCACCACGCCTTAGGGCCGGATTTACCTACTTACCGCCCATGGGCCGCTAGTATTTTGCCGCTCCCTTCTCATTCGTTTTGAAACATCAATGAAAACCATCAAATGAACGTGCCAGCGGGGGAGGGGCGCATAAGACGCGTTTACTGGTGTTGAACACATTTTTTGGGAAAGCCCTGTCAACACTACTAGCAAAGGTTCACGGAACTTTGCGCGAAAGTTAAGTTTCGTAAACCTATCTCTGTGTGGACAAGACCTTCCATTCATAAGAAATTAACGAAAAAATTATGGAAGAACAAACATAAATGTGGATTAATGATTTTAACTTCCGCCGCCGCGCCTCACAGACCGCACTGTGTTTGTCGCAATGCGTGAGGTATTCATGCATTCTTGTAGGCGCTATCCGTTTCACGCTGTTTGCAATGATCGCACTGTGTTTGATGCGATGCGTGAAGTATTCGTGCAGTCTTCTAGGCGCTATTATGTGTTACATGCCGATCGCCGCGCCGAGGGCTTCTCCTTTTCATCTCAAGTCCTCGTCATCATTTCTCCCTAAGTCGCGCCGTTCCAGGCTAAATTGCGTGTTTGGTTTCTCTCCTAACTCGACTAACTAAAGGTGCTGTCTCTTATATCACTGAAATACGACAAAAGTAGAAATTACTATACGCTCAGAAAATTAGAGATTCTGTCGCCTTTTCTCGTTTGTAATTTTTTTTTTCTAAATCCGAATTTTTTTATACCTACATTTAAAAAAATTGCAAAATTTGCCGCCCCCTATAGATTTGCCGCCATGGGCCGCGGCTTATGTGGCCACCCCCTTAATATGGCCCGCATTTGAAACTGGAGCACCTTTGATTTCTAAGGCGTTCTTGCCTCGCTCAAAATGTCCTGCTGCATCGTTTAGAATCTTCTGAACTCCTTTTACTCGTAAAGGAGCATCAACTACTTAACCAACTGAGTGGTTTACTCTTTCTGGTGTCGTAACTATGTCGTGCATCTTCCCTTCATTGTTCCTACATTTTTTTAGTACTTTCAGATAGCTCAGTACATTAATGGCTGGCACTGTCAGAATTTGATACTTTTTGCAATGATCATGGTATGAATCGTCTCTTTTTAATTTGAAATTTTGTACGTTGTAGTTCCTAATTGGAAAATGTTGTCCAGTTGATCCTCGTTTAATTTAAAGTGTGACCAACGGTGGATTTCGTCATTTACACACGCGTCTGGTCCAAACAACCCATCCCCAGAATTTGATAGTTTTTCCAATGATCATAGTATGAGTCGTCTCTTTTTAATTTGAAATTGTGTACATTGTAGTTCTTAATTGGAAAATGTAGTCCAGTTGATCCTCGTTTAATTTAAAATGTGACCAACGGTGGATTTCGTCATTTACACACGCGTCTGGTCCAAACAACCCATCCCCTTCCCTGGATGCGGTAAGCGGGAATTCTGGCATGCGCGACAGGAAATGGCGGCACGCTGCCAGACCGCCGCCGCCGTCTCCGTCGTGGTCCGAAAGGGGCGCGGGCCGGCCCCGGCTCTCGACTGTGCCCGTGCCGGCCGCCTCCCATCCCGGGCCGGGCCGCCGGGGGTCGTGGGTGTCTCGCGGGTCCCCGGTCCTGCACTCCTGAATCGCCACTCTGCTCTAGAGTCCCTTTATACTGAGAGTCAAGACAGTGTGAATCCATTTCTGATTGGTTCCCGTATTTTAGGCCTTCACAGTGTCACAAACGGGAATAAAGATTACATTTTCACCGATTGCAAAGATTATAATCTGGAATGGACCAGGGAATTACGGGTTTGGCAAGGAACAAACGGAATGAGAGGAGGAACGGAGAAAGGAATTTGAGAATGGGCCGATCAAAGATTACGAAAAAGGTCCAATTTCTGTAATCTAAATTCCCGTTTGTGACTCCATGAGGGGGTGTTGTCTTGACTCTCAGTATAAAGGGACTCTACTCTGCTCCTCCCGATATGAGCTCAGCGAACTAAAAGTGCAGCCAAACCTTGAGCTCTAACCATCCAGAATGGAGATGTTGCATGTGTGAGGAATTTGCGGTTTGATTGTCGATTCTTATGTAAAAGTTCGCGAGAAACGCGATGGTGCCACTGGTTTCCTCTGAAATCAACTCCCAAGCTCAAAAAAAAGCTCTCAAGTTGAGGCCAAAATGGAGGGGATATCCCACGCTATCCTGAGAGTCCACCTCTACATCAAGACAAACTCTCCATGCGAAGATAGGGAGCAAATACATTGACAGCAGGGCTGCAACTTTATTTGGGGACTCTAAGACTGAAAACACGGCATCACTGCTAATGTATTTGCTCCCTATCTTCGCATGGAGAGTTTGTTTTGATGTAGAGGTGGACTGTCAGGATAGCTTGGGATATTCCCTCCATTTTGGCCTCAACTTGAGAGCTTTTTTTGAGCTTGGGAGTTGATTTCAGGGAAAACCAGTGGCACCATCGTGTTTCTCGCGAACTTTTACATCCTTCATTCGCACTGAAAAAAAGGTACCGGCTACGTAGACATCCCGTCCGTTCCGGGCTCAGTGGCCGAAAGTTCCGGGTGCTGGAGCCGTAGCTCCGTAGCAAACGTGTAAACGATCGTGCAACGCCCGGAACGCGAACGGTATATCTGCACAGCCCGTAAGTACGGCTTCTACGGCCGGAGTTTTTTTTTCAGAGCTACTTGCCGTGAAGAAAATACTTCATTCCAGGGTGGACACAGATCGGATAAACTGAAGAAAGCCGCGGGAGGGTGTCATGGAAACCGGGCAAGCCTTCACGCAGGGAGTGATAGGAAAATGATCTCCTAGTCAGGGGAAGATCGAGGAGCTTTCCGGCAAAAGAAGGAGCTTGCCCTTATAGAAAAATCGTGTTTCGAAAACTGCATCTGAAGTTTTCGTTATTACTTTCTGGCCCCTGGCGGCGACTGCACGCTTGTCCAGTGTCCACACGAGCGCGGTTCGCGGAATTTCGGACTATCTTGTTCCAGGAACTTATTTTAACTTAGCTATAAGTTGTTTCTCTAATCCCCCAGTTCGTGGAACCATTTCGCCCCTCGCCGCGCACGTGTGGACGAGGCCTTTAGACATCGAGAATTAGAGTCCAAGGTTCGATGGAAGTCTCCGTCGGTTGCCGGAAAGTAATCGAAAGTAAGTAAAAAGTGAAGGAAAGTAATATAGGTACAACCTTGCTTCAGAGGAGTGACAAATTGAGAGAATTTGAGGACAAGGCATATAAGTGCATAGTTTTTGATATTTCGAGGAATACGTGTTCGAAGTTTTGAAATTGTATGGAACCTCATGGCGTAAAGAAAGTTCAAACTGACTTTTTGATGCTTAAAAATTGGAATTTAGGAGCGAAATTTTTGCAGTATATGCATTAGGTAAGACTAGTTTTTCTTGAAATCCTATATACATTTTTTCAGAAACTGCATTTATCAAGCGCCTTGTACTGCGCCTTGTCCTCCAAGCTCCTCAATTATAGGAACTTCGAATGCATCTTTTTCAAACGCGATTTTTTGCTTTGGACCCTTTTCCCGAAAAGCCCCTTAACTAGTGTTTACTGGGGTGGCGACTTGTTGAGAAAGGTAGAAAACCTTGAAAATCAAAGAATGATTGCGTAAGACAGCCCTGACTTTTGCTAATATTTTCCACTGGAATGTGTTATGTCCGAAGACAAACCGCGCAAAGCGGCCATAAATTTCCGTTTAAGTAGTCACCCCAAAAAGTGGAGTCGAAAGATTTTTAGAGAGATTGTAGGACTGAAAAAAAAAAGAATGTACCTAGGTATGACAGAAAAAATCTCGAATAGAAAAGTCTTACGTTATTTATATTATTTGTTCAACAATTAAGTGTCTCTATTTCTATTTTTTCAATCACGCATACTAGCGCACGTAATCAATAATTCGTAGATCAGAAGAAATTATCACATCATTGACAGACTTGCACTCGTTGTAAATGCAGACAGAATTATATTTATCGTTTTTCCCTATCTCCCATCAAAATTTAGGCTTCTTCGGTTTCTACCTGTCAGTAGCCTTTTCACAGTTTTAGATGAAATACAATGCTGAATGGTTTTTCAATGCCTCCTTAAAATAGTTAGCATTCAAATCCCATATAATCCCTATTGTTTATGTAGCCACTTCTTCTGAAGGTTGTTAAGAAGCGGTAATAGCCGTAGTTCGATTTCGCCGTAAACAGAAGCATCGGTTTAAAATCCGTTATTAAAGTAAGGATGGCTACTTGAGCGTGAAGTGCTGAAAAACAAAATTTCAGGTTTGGCCATTAAGAGCGGAAAATTTTTAACTCGAGCGTTAGGTAGATAACGCTCAGAGATGTCATCTGAGCGAGCAGGTTGTATCTGTAGTACTGTCTGGGAGCTGAGATAAAATTATTTATAGTTTAATGATCCACTTACTTCCTCATCAATGTATAGGTAAACAAATGCTTCATCTCCTCCGCACTAATGTAGGTGTATGTATTATGTAAAACGAGAGCTTGTTTAGAAAATTCGCAGCACATAATTTAATTGCGGTTTCCGATAATCATAACGCATGGCCTCTCACTTACTTGACGGTTTTTAAGTTGTAAAGCTGCTTAATCTCCTTAATAGACTTGGACTGAAGTAGTTTATAATCTTAGCACTTTTTGGCTCTCTTACTTCTGTGAAGCGCCTGTTTATTGTTGATACAATGCGGAGAGCGCCACTGGAATATAATTTTGAACGGCAAATAATTGTTTCCGCATTGTGAGTCTGATTCAGCTTACAGGGACACTTAATCAAGAAGGCTAAACCGAAGAAAACAACGAAATAATAATACAGGCTCCGAATTTTTAATTTTCTCGAAAAGTTGGTGGAGGTTTTTACTAAAGCGGTTGTTTTTATTTTTTTATTTTTATTCTCGAATATCATCAGCCCACAGTACTAATTCAAAGTACCTCATTGTGTTGGCAAAAGATATTGAAGGCTCCTATGAATCTTTACTGAAATAATAAGATGATGATGGCCTTCTACACAGACTTAGGTAAAAAATGAGCGTGATTTCCGCAGTATGCGATTTTAAGAAGTAGCCCAGCCACTCATATTGCTGGAGCAAGACTCCGGTTTGTCGAGAAAGTCTTGTGCGGTTGCTTTACTTATTACTTACTGAAGCACGTTATGAGAATAGGAAGGACGAAATTCACGAATTTTCTGCTCCCTCACCCGTTACCGCCTTGAAATACCGGCCCGGGTCATTTTTTTTTTTTTTCGCGTGAAGCCATGCGAGGTTAGGGGGTTCTTATTTTACCTACCACGGCGGTTTAAAAAAAAGGAAACATGGAAAGTAGTCAGCGACTTCGATCAGGTCTTTAAACTCGTAAGTCACCTTGTGCGAACACGCAAGGACCCACACCACAACCATCACGTCATAATGACAAGAAAAATTCATTTCGTCGCGTTTGCCGCGTGCTGTTGCATGTGATAAAAATTCTGACGTCAGCTTGACGGTTTGAAGAATGAAGGAACTCTATAATTTACATTGATAACGAGTTAAATTGTCGTCGCTTGGTTGTTCGACGCATTTTCAGTCAAAGGGCTACGTCGCCCGGCTACTACGTGGTTAAATCCCTGTAAATGCTCGGGTTCTTGAAATGATTCGTAAAAGTCCCCTTAAATATTCTTCATGGATTTATCAAGGATGCCTTCTCTCATTTATGAGCTTAAATCCGCTTTACTCTTTTTTCAGTGTTTGCTTCCTGGACAAATCCGAGGAATTTTTTCCTCATCGAATATCCATCTGAAACTAGAGAAACTCCCGCTATTCCAAAAGATTCTTATACCAGAGTCAGCAACTATAGAATCCCATTAGGAACACGGGAATTTTGTTAGTCACGGAAGAAATCTGACGCGATGGCAATATGTAAATGACCTGAGTTGGAAACTGCACAACTTGGGAAAAATGAAACTTGCGTTTTATTATTGATAAATGGTTTTTAGGGTCACGCGCGTGTATTTTAATAATTTTTCTCCAATTTTTCCCCACCCACTTTCCCTTATGTTTTAAATTTTGCATCGAAACAGAGGCAAGGAATTTCGACCGTTTCAGGAAGTTCCCAGCTCTAAGGTTCGAGAGGTTTTCATCGCACCATTTGAAGACTGATAAGTTCCATACTTTGAACTACGGGGTTTTTTTCGGGATCTGAATAGCATGCGCCAAAAACATTTTGCATTCTCAGAAACTTTTTGGCGGAATCCGGTCATTTTCGTTTCCTGGAATTTCCCTTGCCGGAGTTGAGGGCACCTTTCGGCCAAAGTATCACAAGCGCCATGCGACGTTTCAAAAGTTCCGCCTTCATTTTATTTTTTTACAGAGAAATTGTTAAACGAAGCTGTCCGAAAATTTTACCGAATTTTCTTTCTTCACGCTGCCGATAAAATTCAGTGAAATTTTCGAACAGATTCAACCAACAATTTCTCTGTAAAGAGATAAAATGGCGGCGGAAAGTTTGAAACGTCGCATGGCGCTCGTGATACTTTGGCCGGAAGGTGACGAAATACGTTCCTTCACTTTTACAGATTTGTGTTCGAGTAGCGGAGTGTTCCCAAGATCATTGCGCCTAGCCGGATTATCAAGAACATAAAAAAGACTGATTGCACCGCGAACGGAAACTGATCATTTTTATTTGTGACAGGCGGATTGTTTTTAGCCTATAAGCTAGGACTATAGCGAACTAGTTTTTTTGTTCGGTGATTTATAAGCCTAGGAAATTGGCATTAAAGAGACACGGGTTGGAATAATCGTCGCTGCCTGGAATGATCCCCGACGAGTTTCACGAAGTTGAGCCACTCACTACGCTGACGCCTCATTGTCCCGATTGTCCCCTTTATTCCTCAAATTCGACTCGGATGCCTCCCGTTTCGTGATTCAAGCTTCTCGCGCCCAGCGTTGCCGAACTCGGTATTTCCAAAATATTTTCAAGAGTGATAGATAAGATTTTTATTTTTTCCACAATATCCATAATACACAAAGCTACAATAACTAGAAAATCACCTCAATCATCCCCGGACGACAAATGCCTTGGGAGGTGATTTTTTAGTTATTGTAGCTTTGTGTATTATGGAAATCGTGGAAAAAATAAAAATCTATCTATTTCCGTAAGTGGAAAATTCCACAGTCCGCAGGGTGTCTACCATCAGGATTTTCCCGATTTCCCCGATTTCATCAGGATTTGAGGTCAATCAGAATTCAATCCCGATTTCATCAGAATTTGAAGAAAAATCGGTCGTAAAATCAGGATTTGAGAAAAGTCGGCCATCCGAAATTCTGGAGCTTTACTTTCGCATACGTTTTTGCAGAAATGTTACTTTTCTCCGCAAAAAATCAGAATCTGATCAGGATTTCGAAAAATTGTGAAATCAGGATTTAGCAGTCAAAAATCAGGATTTCCCAAAATGAAAAAAAAAATAGACACCGTGGTCCGGGGAAACCAGGAAATGTCAGGGAATTTTAAAAAGTCGAGGAAAATCTGGAAAAGTCCGGGAAAATGTTGAAAGTGTCAGGAAAAAATTATTAATTTACCTTTATATTAGTTTTCTAGGATGGATTTGACGTCTAAAACAGCAAACTTTGCCTGGAAACTATTTCAAATCATGTCTTTGAGGCCATATGACAATTAAACCACAATTGTGAGGAATTTTACTAAAATGTGTGAGGGAAAATCAGGGAAATGTCAGGGAATTTCATTTTCTATATTTTGTGGCAACACCGCAGTGAGTGGAAATTCAAAACCCAGTATGCGCCATCAGGTGTGGGCAGTGGCAATTCTTGAAAGTTGGCAACACTGTTTTCACTCTATTTGAATGTACGTGAAAGAATCGATTCGTAAACAATCGTCGAACAATCGATAGTTTTGATGGATTTAAATGGAGGGATAATAATGTTGCCATCCTGCACATTCGCCGCTGGGTGTGGGGATCACCGTAGATTATGGATCAGTAAAATATAATCCGACCTACCCTAACATCAAATCTACATTTTAACGCAGGTATCGCTCTTCAAAAAACACGGTACATGACGTCATCCACCGCGGCACGGCGGTGCGATGCCCAACATGGTTGTCTCCACCTTGGTTCATCTGTGTTCTAAGTCGAGCAACCAATGCAAGTGCGCGTACCTGTAATTGATGATTTCATGTTGGAAAAAACCACGGTGTGGACTCTTAACAACATCGATAAGAAAAAATATTCTTGATTCAATCGGTTTTTTGCTTACATCAAGAAATTACATCAAGCCTCTTAATTTCAGCGGATTTCCTTTTGATTCAAACAAAAATCCGATTGAATCAAGAGTATTTTTTCTTGTCATTGTTTTCAGGAGTCTGGACTCTAGATCCAAGACACTTTTTTTTCCAGTGATACGTGTGTTAGGAGATTTTTTTTCCAGAAAACAGTGTGGGTTTGATGCGTAAGTCTACATCATCACGAAAAGCTAACAATATTTTGTTGGATTTTTTGTCAGCTTCGTAGCTTTAGGCGGATTTCTAACTCCGCTCACATTTCCACGCATCCGAATCCGAAAAAACAAAACTATTTGTGTAAATACACGATTGAGTCTGGAAGTGCTACGCGTTTTTACAGCGTGGCAAGGAGCGGCGTTGGGGCAAGAGGAATGATGTGCTTTTCTCGGAACTCTCCTGTGAAGGGTAGCAGCGGGGAGTGACGTCATAGCCGAGGCGACCCCGCACCCTCCCGCTACCCCATCGAGGTTCCGCCCCGAAGAACCTGGAGTAATTCCTTGTTTTCAGTTCCTCCTTCCCCGTTCCCGCTCCGAAGCTCGCGGCGTTTCGGCGTTAGTTGCCCGTCGTCGGCCACCGTGCGTTGAGCTGCGTGCATTGAGTCCTTCCTGCTCTCTACTAAGCTCACCGTCGCCGTCGTAGAGATACAAAAGGGAACGTAAGCTGCGGCGCAGAAGATTCCGAATCGCGGACAGGGTGTCTACAAGTCCGGAATTTCCGGAAAGTCCAGAAATAGTACTGATTTTTTTAAAGGCAGTCTGGAAGTACCGAAAAAGTGCGGAAATTCCGCAAGAAGGTCCGGAATTTTTTTCATTTTTGTCGTAATTTGAACGAGAAATTCAAATTTTTCAAATTTCGTTAATTGAAGGTGTACTGAGAAAGTACTGAAATTTTCTATCGAAGAGGTGCTGAAGTTCTTGAGAATGCACTGAAAAAGCATTGTAAAAGTACTGATTTTTGACCAGCTTGTTTCAATAGACACCGTGGCGGAACATTTGAACCGTGTTTTACGGAAACGAGCCAAGTCGACTTCAGAAAACGAGTTGAGAGTAGTTTTGAACTACTATCGTAGATTTCTTTCTGTCAAGAATACTGCCGTGCTAAAAGGAAGAACGCCGTATGAACCCTCAGAAGTTGCCAAGTTTCCTCCGATAAAAACCGAATTCACTGGGAAGTTTGTGAGTCTTACTATCCAAAATTTTCAGACAATTTTGTACGAAATTTAATCTAAAATGTCTGAAAATTTCAAGGACAAATATTCATGAATGTTGTCAAAAATACATGTTTTATCAAGGGAAATTTGGCAACTCTCGGATGTTCTTACGGCGTTCTTCCTTAGCACGGCAGACTAACCGTGAACGTTGTCCTTAACTGAACGTCGAATCTTGAAGAGGAATGATACTTCGAACCTCTACTTCATACGACATGGTGCGTTTCCGCCGAACTCTGTCAATATCATGCCTGAAGTTTCTTCATTCATAGTTCTCCCGAAGTTTCCAAAATTTTATTATGATTTGTTTACTTAAGCTCTTTTTTACTGGAAAAAAGTCTTTTTGATGAAGAGTCCAGATTCTTATAGAATTTGATAAGAAAGAAGACTTTTAGGGTTGCCAGGGTTATGGAATACCGGGAAATGTCAGAGAATTTTCAAAAGTCAGGGAAAATGAAGATAGTATCTGGGAAAAATCGATAAGTCGCCTTTATTTGCTTTCCAGAATGGGTTCGACAATTCGAACAACAGATTTTGCATGGAAACCTTTTCAATTTACGTTTTTAAAATCATCTGGTATGTCCATAAGTGGCACGGAATTATACAAAATGTCTTAGGGGATTCAGGGAAATGTCAGGGATTTCATCATTTAAATTCTATGGCAACCCTGTAACTCTTGATTCAGTCGGATCTGTAGTTGACTCAAATTGGATTCCGCTCAAATTAAGAGGCTTGGCTCTCGATTCAAGGAAAAATCCGAGCGCCCCCCCCCCCCCCCCCCCCCCCNAAAAAGAAAAAGGGGGAGAATCGGTGGGTCGCTTGTCAGTAAACCGAACCAAAGGTCAATAAATTAGGTCACGAAGGTTAATTTTGCCTTTGAAAGCGTTTCTGGTCCATCGATTTCATGTTGCGGTTCCGTAATTAAGCTTGAATATTTTGGTATGTACACGAATCCAATCAAAGTGAGAGTGAATAATGCTTTCCCCCTCCCTCGAACCACCCGCCCTTTCTCTGATTCTCGTTATTGCGTGAACGCGAACGCGACAGGAAGCCTACCTTGCGCCTTCCACCCTTCCGTGCCTCTTCGTCCAGAATTATTATGCAGGTTAACAGGTTTCATAGTTCCAGGAATCCGACCTTGACTTTTGATGCACTTATTAGTGCGGCTCTGGCGAGCCGGCTTAAAAATGTCGTCAACCACGCTCACAAGAATTCAGCTGCACACAGAAGCGTTGTTGTCAGCGAATGCACGGTTCTCAGGTTTTTAATGAGATTCGGGATGGCGTATACTGCCGTGCTAAGGAAGAACGCCGTATGAGCCTTCAGACGTTGCCAAGTTTCCCTGAATAAAAATCGAAATTACCGGGAAAATTGAGAATATTATTTCCTCAAATTTTCAGATAATTTTGTACATAATTTAATCTAAAATATCTGAAAATTTCAAGGATAAATAAGCATGAATTAGGTCAAAATTACGTGTTTTATCTGGGGAAATGTGGCAACTCTCGAATGTTCATACGGCGTTCTTCCTTAGCTCGGCAGTATAGCTGCCCACTATGAAATTATCCTGATTTGGCACCCCTATTTCTCTCTCATATGTTCTTATCTTAATGCCTGGACGAATTTTTTCCGTATTTTCGAGGAATGTAAACCCTTTTTTATACACTACCGGGAAAGAAAGAAGTGAGGGGGCAGAAAGATCTTTAAATGTCCAAGAAGTTCCAAGATGACTCGAACCGAACATCTTCTGAAGCTCTTTGTCTAAGGAACCTAACGAATATAATTACTTGATATCTGCACCGGACAATAAGTTATGAAGTCATGGTTCTTTGTTGAAAATGCATGTCACATAGGAAAACTCTTTATTAATATTAAGTGGCAACTCTGTTAGGGATCTTAGCTGTCTTAGAAAACGGGAATTTTCCATAGATAAATACAACGGCTTTTAAGTAACCCTGAAAATAATTGAGAAATTCCCGCATAAAGTTTGAAAGGTCTAAGAATTTTTAATAGATTAAAAAGAAGAGCTCTCTCGGTCGTATCTCGCTGTTTTCTCGTATTTGAATTTCCCACAACAAAGTGTATATAAAAACGAGACCTATGAGAAAGCCGTAAGTTCCTCCAGAGAGCCAGTGAAAACAGTGCTTTCAAGCTAAGTGCCGCCCTCCTCTGTCAATTTCTAACCTGAGAATGTGTTGGTGTGTCAAAAACACAACTACGAAAACTACATAGGATAGTATTTACGGCTGTCTTGTCTAACAATAGCCAAGCTTGAAACTAAAAAATACCCTTCTCATGTAAATGAAATAAAATTAGTCGATTTTTAATCGTCCAAACGATTTCTAGGAATCTCACGGATGATTAGTGGCAATTTGACGCAGAACGGAAGCTTCTTTCAATCAAATTTTCCGCTTCTTAGCCCGTCCTCTCAAAACTTCATTTTTGCACTTACTGCTCCTTCCCTATCACGGCAGCTTTGTCAACTCTCGCAGGTCTCCTCTAGCCTCTAGCACCCTCTCCATCCAGCGTCCAAACGTGGCCCACGTGATGCCAGACCTCGCATTTCTCCGGACGGAAGAGCCGTCACCGGCACGTTTTCTCGACGGCTCGTTTTTTTCCCTTTTTTTTTTCTTTTTTCCCCCGGTGCTTTATTTGGCTCGTATTCCTCTCGCCCGGTTTTCATTCATAAACATGAGCCGATTACGAAATTATGCACGTCCGAACGGATCCTACCAGCCCCTCCCGCACCCCCGCCTTCCCCTGCTTTCCAGGCAACCGTACTCGCGGGAAATATTTCGCTGGAAGGCGGGCGAGGGGTGTGGGGGAGGGTGTGCGAAGCCACTTGATATTGAACTTGGAGCGAGGCTGCGGCAAGGGCGGAGGGGTGCAACCGGGGGAGGGAAGGTGAAGGGTTTGGAGCATCGAGGACCCTAGGCGGGGGAAGGGGGTCCCGCGGCGCGGTGCTCGTAGAATCCCGAGCTTATCCGAGTATGAGAATCCTGCCGTCGGTCCTGGGATGTAGGGGAGGTGGCGAGGTCGTCAGATCACAGCTCATTACTGGTTTTTTTGCGTCGTTAGCGCAGTCGGGCAACCTTACCACCGGGATATCCGAATTTTAGCAAACACCTCCGCCCCCCCCCCCTCATCACTCCTACTGCGGCCAATTTATTTTGCTCTCTCAAGCTTGGAAGTAGCTGTGCAAAGACGTGGAGTCGGAGCCGTTTTTTGGAGCACTCTGTTTTAGAGCAGTGACGACTTAGCCAGTTTGCAGCACTGCTATTTTGTTCATTTAAATCCATTAACAAATCGATTTTAGGTGAGCTGCCTCACCAGGAATCGATTACTTCACATACACTTAAATGGAGGAAAAATAGTGTTCCAAACTTGCAAGAATCCCCACTGTTTCAGAGGCAGCGTCAAAATGTGTAATTTGAGAGTCGCGCCATTTCAGTTCCTGGATATCACAAACGGGTGGGGTTCGTAGTTTGCAATGTTTTTCGTAAGCTTACAATTAGTTCAATGCATTATCGGTTCCATTTCCAGCGTTCCCTCTTCACTGAAAATTGTTTTCTTGAGGTATTATTTTGTCTTTGAGCGTCGTTTTTTTGTCGACCATTTTTTTATACATTTAAAGAAACGTTGATCTGCTACCGTTAAGTTTAAGTATAAAAACGGCAGCGAAAGTGGAACGTTTCTTTAACCAAAAAAAAAAACTGACTTCAAGGTGAATCCGCACGGATTTAACTCAAAAAACCAAATTTTGTTGACAAGAAACGACGCTTCAAGTCAAAATTATATCTCAAGTAATTTTAATTTCAGTTTTGCCTGCTTTGCCTAGGTCAGTTTCCGTTAGTAATTTTTAAAACCGGTGAAAATGTGACATTTCTGCTCTTTTGTGATATCCGTGAATTTTCAAAACAGGAGCCAATCAGAAATGGAAACCACATGGCGCAACTCTCTCTGTAAAGGGGCTCTATGTGCTCTAATCCCTTGATAAGTATGAAGGGATGAAGTTTTGCGGAGGGTAAAGCGAAAGCCGGCGCCGCTGCATGAGACGCAGATGTCGACTGCCGGGAAAATCATCCCGCCGATCCCCATTGACACGTGAGCTTATGAGAAGGCGGCTTTCTGAGTGTCTGGGCCCACGACGTATCCATGCGGTGGACACATTTGGTCATCATTTAATGTCATTTCCATTTTACTGCGTATTGTGCACTGCACATATCTTTCTTTTAAATTCATTCAAAACCGCTGCAAGTACTGCATTGTTGCTAAATCTATGAAAATTATGTATTTTTCGAGGAAAGATTCAATGGCCTCTCGACAGGGAACAAGCTTCAAGCTCTAGAGTATATGAAGTTGTTTTAAAGGTCACTGTGTAGCGTTTTAAGATAGGGGTCTGAGCTGTCGTAAGAAATTTTGCTGAAAAATATAAATCATAGGTAGATCCATAGTAAATTATGTATTTTTGAGAAAATGTTCGTATATTTTTCCTCGGAATTTTCAGATACTTGTGATGCAACCGCGAATATATTTCTCTGAGAAATGAGGAGAAAAATATCTGCAAGCTTTAAAAAAAATTCGTATTTTATCGAACGAAATTTTGCAACGTCTGCGTGATAACACGTCGTTTTGCCCTTTGCATACACATGTAAGTCGCTTTATAGCACTCCTTGGCGCTCTACGACATTTAACCTCCACTGCCCTCTATCGAACCGCAACCCATCGGGCATTGAGCACCTTCTTCCATGAACTACGATTTCAAATTACAGTACTTTACTTTCGATGATACCTCGGCTCTTAAAGAAAAAAATCCGATTCACGAGAGAGTGCGTTTCCACGACAGGAATATTTTTCGGCGAACGCAAGACCGAGGAAAGGAAAAAAAGGGAAAGGGATGGAGGGAGGGTCAAGTGTGGAGGCATATTGAATGACGTGTGGATAAAAAGTCGAACACTTCCACGACGACGGCGCTAGCAGAATCTCGTTGCAAGTCAGCGCACCCGTCAACTCGAATATCCGTTTCGAGCTGATAGGGTCGGAGGGATGCTCGCGGTTCGGAACCCCTTTTAAAATTCGGTCCTCTACGACGCAAAACGCTCGTGTGATAGGATACCGCACGGCCGTGCACCATAGAAATGCTGCAAGTACGTTTTTTTTACCCAGTGGCGAGGCATGAATGGTCGATTATCGATTTTCCCCCATTTGAAGCTGTAGGAAAGAGTCGATTGTTAAGGTGTTCGTTACGAACACCCTGGCTATCGATCCTTTTTCGTGGGTTTGAATGGCTGATCAACCGATGTATCGCAAAGCACGCGATGGCACTATTTTTACCATCTTTAGGTCCTCGGGGATATTATATCAGCCAAATCATAATATAGGGTTGTTAGAACTCTCCTAATCCAATAAATATCTTGTTGACAATAATAGTATCTTGACATAAATTGCGTTTTTTCGCTAAGTTGATTTTCGTTCTAACCCGTTAATAGCTACTACATTATGATAACCTTTTTCGTTTTAAAAATGATCTCTTCACGCACCGATATGTATATTTGGACTTTTCGTTCTGATATACATATGTATACAAACGGTGAATTGCTAGAAACGTACCCTCAAGTCCCGTTACCACACTGCTGTTGTGCTTCATTTTGTCTTTTAGCAATGGTCCATCGGGGAGTACGACCCCAACGATATATTGCAGGTAACACAGTTTTGAATCTTACGTGAAACGAAAAGTCCAAATAAACATACTTCCAGATTTTTATCGTAAAAATTGTACAGTGTACACGCCAGCATTCAGCGGTGCCGGAGATGTGAGATGATGCTCGTTCATACCCTAAAAAATACCATCGATTTATTGGCGGACTTTCGTTTTTTTAATGTATCGTTATCGTAAAGCTGCATCATTGCAGAGTTGCGATCGATCGCTTTTCTCTTGCACTAGAAGTTTGTGCACTCGCACACCCTGTTATTGCCGATTGGTCGTCAATAACTTTTGGTATTTTAGCTTTTGGCAGTATGCAGCCCGCGGCCCAAGTGGTGACTCAACTCCTGTAAATATCATAAAGTGCGTCGCGACAGGAACATTACGTACGGTTGCTGCAGTAATTAGCTACAACTCAAACTTCCTGTGATGCCACATTTGTGGTTTTAATTATTTGGCGTTCTGGGTTTGACGTCGGAACGTACCTCTATTTTCTGGATGCCATTTCAAGAGAAAAACAGCAATGAAATCGTATGACTGGTCTGAATATGATCGCTACACTGCCGTACTAAGGAAGAGCGCCGTAGAAACATTTAAGAGTTGCTAAATTTACTTCGATAAAATGTTTATTTATGAGGAAAGATATGAATATTTTTCCTTTGAATTTTCAGAATCTTTAGGTGAAATTGCGAACGAAATCATCAAAAAAAAAATTGGGAGGAAAACATACATAAGTTTACCAGAAAATTCACGTTCTCTATAAGGAAATTTGGCAACGCCTGAATGTTCATACGGCGTTTTTCCTCAGCACGGCAGTGTAGTCAACCACCGTTATTGCAACTGAACAGCTTGATCGTCCAATTTTCGCCGAAAGTCGAAAACTGTTGCCGAACTAATAATTAAGTAATTTCAGAGCTCGTTAAGTAGAATGGAGAAATATTAAAGGAAAAAATAAAAGAAGGAAGAAAAAAAAGCAATGTCAAGGTATCTTTCCCAGTTCTGAGCTCCGTTCGTTATCAACTTTTTAAGCCGTACTTTAGGAATTCGGCATATCCAATCAATCCTTCAGAAGTTTTCGTGTTTAATTACTTTTGATCCTCTGTGTACTTTTTTCAAAAATATTTGTAAAGCATTAACGCCATTTCCCTTCAATTAAACTACACTACACGGCTAATTAAAAGACGCCAATCGTTAGAGTTAGAATGGAGCAGGAAGTTTCATGATGGCATGCTACTCCGTCTGCTTTCCGCGATCTGACCTTCTTCCTACTCTTCAAAATTTTATCAAAAAAGTATTCATCCAAAGACTCCGACTTTCTCAAAATTTCTGGCAAAATTCTACAATTTTCCTTGAAATCCTCAAAATTCCATCAAAAAGGTCTAGAATTCTGAAAAGTATTGCCTTTGAGCTTCATGAGTCTCCATTTTTAGGGTATAGAACTCAAATCAACTTCTAATAGGGGCTTTGTCATCGGGCAAAGTAGCAAATGAGCCAGAGATATGATAAGTTTAATTGGAAAAAGAAGAAATATAAGAAGAAGAAAAAGAAGAAAAGAATATTGTGTGAGATTCAAGCAAAGTAGATTCTAAATCTAGTTTATAGTGTGTAATATGAGTACCTAGTATTCATTCTTAAAAAAAAAATCGAATGTGCATTATGTTCGGTATGTTTGCAGAATTTTGCCGGCGAGTGCCATTTCGCCTTCATTTGAGCAGGCATGCAATTCGCTTTCTCAGAAGTTAAAATTGTCGTATCAGACCTAAAGCAGAGCCTGATAGTCCCAGTTGCCGCTCCAACCAGTAAAAAAAAATCACCTTCAGGTACTCAAATCTTTCTGAGCGTCTGTGACATGAGAGCCCATCAGACTTGAATTCCACCTTTTGCACCGAGAAAGAAGATTGGTAGAATTTACCATTCCTTCGCGCTGTATTTTACACAATGTGAATTCAAAGTCCATTCTGCCAGGGGAATGGTTATCTGCACCAGCGGGCCGATTATTGAAATTTATAGACAAAGCTATAGACAAAGGAGACATAAGAGATATGGAGAGATCCTATTGGTGGAAGCGAGTGGTTGAAATAGACAAAGGAGGTAGGAAATAGACTAACTAACGGCAACCTACGAGAGACTCGACGGTTAGCCTATCAGTTTCTCCTTTTGTCTATAGGAACCACCCATTTCAACCAATAGGATCGCTCCATACTCCCTATGTCTTCTTTGTCTATAGCTTTGTCCATCAATTTCAATAATCAGTCCGCTCAGTTTATAGTAAAGTTTACCTTTCCTCTGGCAGAATTGACGCTGTGTCATTTGCAGCGTGACGGAATGGTAATTCTACCAATCCTTTTTCTCGGTGTGGCTTTTACTTTATCCGGACTCTAACGAAGACTCTAACGAGTTGTACTTCGAGTGTGGAGGAGTCCTCAGCAGCTCAGAGGGCTGGCAAGGTGCTTGGAGGGCTTTTACGAGTCGAGGAGCAGGCATCGCCCTAGCCGCGAGTGTCGCACGCTGGACGCGCGACCGGGTGCAGCGCGTCGGCGTCGCGGCCGTGCGGTGCGTGGTGCGTCGGGTGCCTCCCGCGTTGCAGCGTTGCACCCGGCTGCATCGCTGTCGGTTCTCACGCTTCCTTTTTCCCCACGCACGGAGACGCCCCGGAGACGCCCGGCGATCTGGCAACGCGCACGCACCGGCAAGGCCGCGCGGCATCAATAAAACACTCGGATTACACGTTTATCGCGCCGCTTAATTGCAATTGGGCTCCAATCCACGCGCTCGGCTGCCACATGTAATGTTTACATCTTAGCCACGTGACGCACGCTTGCGTCAAAAAACCTTTTTTACCTGCAAAGAGTGGGCGATTTTTGTCGCATATTTGAGGGAAATTGAGGCGCTGGGTGCAGAAAGGGCATTTCTTGCTTGCGGTGTCTCAAAATATTCACTGCTACTTTACGTTTCAGGAAGGAAACTAATAAATTTGTTTACATGTTAGCGACATGACGCACGGTTGCGTCAAAAACCCCTTTTTACCTGGAAAGACTGGACGATTTTTGTCACATTTTTGAGGAAAATTGAGGCGTTGGGTGCAGGAAGGGAATTTCTTGCTTGCGGTGTCTCAAAATATTCACTGCTACTTTACGTTTCAGGAAGGAAACTAATACATTTGTTTACATATTGGTGACATGACACACGATTGCGTCAAAAAACCCTTTTTTGCCTGGAAAGACTAGACGATTTTTGTCACATTTTTGAGGGAAATTGAGGCGTTGGGTGCAGAAAGGGCATTTCTTGCTTATCGTAGCAAAAATCGCGTAGCTTGTGATAGGACGTTTATGCCTCACGGAAAAATGTGGGATTTTTGTGGAAAATGTGTGGCTTTTTTTAAAGTATAGAGCGAGGATAAGGGAAAAGGAAAAGAAGGTATGAAAATATTATATCTCGATTCAAGCCAGTCTCGCCTTTGCCGCGAATTTCGAGATCGGGTGCTTTTTGTGACTCCGCGGTGGCGAAACTGATTCAGTGTTTCACTATTTGCATATCCACAAACATCCCTTCGTCGAACGCGGAGAGGTGACTTTAACGCCATGTCAGTTAGCCTTCAATTTTTAGTGTAGGCAACACGGGTTCCCTCGTGGTCGAATAGTGGTATCATCGTAAAATGGCATGGTTACTCGGGATATACACAACAAATAGCTTTTTACCCAACGGGAAGAGGTGACTTTAACGCCATGTCTGTTCGCCTTCAATTTTTAGTGTAGGCAACACCGGCTCCCTCGTGGTCGAATAGTGGTATCGCGTAAATGTCATGCTTATTCTGGAGACCCGCAGATTCAGAGAAATGATTTTGACGCCCTACTAGCTCGCTTGCAATTCCGATTAGTTGTATCGCCGCCAGGTGAATCGAAAGCTTACGTTTGTATGGCTTACCTAAATTGGCAATGTTTAATAAATTAAATTTATTTATGATTGGAAAAATGAAAACTAAGAAGTTTGCGTATTTTTAAGGAAAGAACAGTCGAAACGAATCTCGGGAGACAGTAATATTGAAGAATGGTGACTAAATTATTTACGAGCATTGCTGTTTGGTGTCTAGCGAAAGGAAGTCAATAAAAATTAATGTAAAGCTGAATTTAAGTGTTCAGTCATTGTTTACGTCGCACAGTGGATCGAGTCCATGAGACAGGTCGGACATGACATTTTTGACTAAAACTGCAAATTTCAATGTTGGTTTTGTCACATTTTAAATTTCAAGGGGTTCTAATGGACCACTAGACAAGCAGGGGCGGATTGGCAGGCGGGAATACCGGGAAAAATCCCGGTGGGCCGGTTGGTATTTTGGGCCGCTTTAAAATAAACTTATACTACTACTTTCTTTCTTTCTTAAAACTTAACCTTCCCCCTCAACCCTTTTGTATTTTCACTGACGTAACCTTGATTTCCATGTGAACTCACAGAGGTGTAAATGGCCGTAGATGCTAAAGCACCGCTTTAAAATAAACTTATCTTACTACTACTACTACTATTACTACTACTAATTTCTTTCATTTTTTCTTTTTTTATCTCCATAGTCTAAAAGTATGTGGAAAAATGGGATAAAATCTTAGTAAACTGTCACTTTCTCATAAAATAGGGTGAGGCTCCACGGACCTCCATTGTTCCACGGGGCTGCTTTAATTATGCTCCACGGTCGCAGCCAACTTTGCAAATATTTTGTGACTCTAATTGCGTATGTTCGCGCTTAAAAATGGCTTCTTGAGGTGCTAATTTTTCAAAATTTTTCGGGGGAGGGCCCCCGGACCCCCCTTTCTATGTGGAGTGTCCCCCCGACCCCCATTTGGTTTGTGGGCCGGTTTGGCTGTATACATTTCCCGGTGACTTTTTTCGTCCCAGTCCGCCCCTGTAGACAAGGTACGAATTTCAACATTCTGATACATGTTTCTTAACCAAAATTTCACGTAAAACACGATGCGCTCAACGAAAATCACCGATATCAACTCCTTACGAAGATATTTAATGATTCTTGGTGCGTGAATTCAAACTATCCGCTCATGAAAACTCGATGCTCTACGTGATTCACATCGCGCACTAAACGTTATCATGACAGTCTCTGCGATATAAAAATCTGGCAACCTTAATCTTGACACTTTGGCTCATTTATTACAAATAGCTTATAGTTTGAACAACACATGGTGGGAAATGAACATTGCTCGATTGAGCAGCTTGCTGAAACCGTTGTAGTGCGCGATTTGACTCACGTAGAACTTTGAGTTTCTTGTGAGCGGGCAGTTCAAATTCCTCGTAACCAATGTGAAATGAATACGTCAATATCTTTGTTAGAAGTTGGTTTCAGTAATTTTCGTTGCGCAAATCGTATTCTACGTGAAATTCTGGTCAAGAAACATGTATCAGATTGCTTAAATTCGTACCTTGTCTAGTGGTCCATTGCGGAGAAGATCACGAAAAAACCAATGGAACCACTTTTAGAACCTCAAAGTTTCGTATAAATGCGGAGTGTTATAAGCTTTTAAAGTTTCCAAATTTTGTCCGACCTCTCCCATTGACTCGATCCATTGTGCGTCGTAGCGGATTGACCGATGTTTTATGTTCGTAATACGCTGAGAAAAATTGCTCACTTAGCACTCTCCGGCGAGAATTTTTTTCAAGTCATCCAGAAATCTTTTTGAAACAATAGAAAGACCTTCTGAAACAAGGAGATTTCATATTTTCTGAAGTAAAAATTTCGTCCTGGAATTATCGATGGAAACGTCTATTGATACAAAAGAAATGCATCCAAGAATCAGCACGTGCGCAGCAAGTTAAAAGGGATACTTAACGCTGAAACGGGCTCCAGCAAACTATAGTTCAGCTAATTTTTTGCTCTATTTTGCGGGAAAAATGTCCCTGTCTTGGTCCAACATTTATGTTATTCTTGTTCTTCTTCTTATTGTCGGTCTTGGTTATCTTATCGGCAGTGTAAGCTCTATTAAACCCCTTCCACCGTATAAAGGGGTGCTTTATTTCATAGCAGTCGCACCCGTCGCAAAGTTTTGCAACTCTGCTCAGGGTTGACCTACCGTTTTGCGCAACTCGCGCCGCATGCTCTGCAACTGGCAAGAAATAGCGCCCCGCGACCGATCAGAGTTGCCAATTCAGCGAGAAAATCGGCAATCCTGTTGCCTTTCAGTATCCTCAATTCGGAATCTTTTTGCACCACGGCAACGCTGCAGCTCAACGTCGGCAAAAACCGTACGGGAGTGAGTAACGCGAGCGCCAAGCCTGCGGGCTTTTTCGGATCGGTCCCTTGAGAGGCTTTTGACCTCTGCCTTATTATTATTAATTGCGGAGAAGGTGAGAAATACATCGAAATGAGAAGAACCTTCTAAAAGCTCGATATGATGACGGAATGTCTGACACCCCAAGGATTTTAATGAGAGGTACTCATTTTGAACAGACGATTATAATTCGTCGTTTCTAAGCTGATGGAACTTACTTTACTCCAAGGTTGAAAGTTTGTCTCATATACTTCATTTTTGAATATGACTGCAGTGCGCTCCTGGACTAAAATCTCTCTGAAGTTTATTGTACTAAGATGGATATTAATGGAATTTTCAGTAAAAATTCTTAAATTATGCAGTTTTCAATCCCGTGAATTTTTATAAGTAGTACTCACTTTGAACCGACAATGTTTCCTCTTTCTGAGTAGGAGAAACGTAACTCCATTCCAAGGTTGCTAGATTAACTCGAACATTTCATTTACTCAATGATGATATTAGTCACAGTGCAATTCCGATCCAAAATGTTGCCCAAGTTTGCTTGCAATAAGAAAAACAAATTAATCACATTTTCAGTCAACAGTGCCAAATAGTAGCCCATCCCAAAAATTGTATCCGAAGAATGTTGTTCTGAGTCAGAGGTTGCTCGATAGACTCGAAAATTCCATTTTTTTTTTTTTTTTTTTTTTACAAGAATCAGACTGCAGTGCAATTCTTGTCCGACATTTTGTTGACGTTTGCGCGTGATTAGAAAATTCAATGAAATTTACAGTCAAAATTGCTCAGTAATTTTCTACCAAAAGATAGGTCTTTTACGCAACTGACTTGGTTTTTTTTAGCAACGTTTAACTTCAGTCACGTATTTTTCGCAGGAGGGATGACGAACTCTAGGCCCTCAGCGAATGAAAACAATCCACACGAACTTGGAACGAAGAAAAAATAGGTTTAGAGTCTCATTTCTCCACGAGACTCAATGTATATGATGAAAATGAAGGAAATTGCTTCTAGGGCGGGAATTTACTTTCTATGGAATTCTACAGATCATATGAAAATATATCAGCATGTGGAGTGCATACTTTTTTCCTTTACGTTTCTAACTTTTAGGGAAAAGATACTAGGCAGACTTGCGTAAGCACCTGCTTCCTGGAAAGCAGTCTTGGGATGTTTAATCGTTTCCTTAATCCTTCAGACTTTCACATGTTCTCATAAGCGGAACTAGACATTTTTCGTTGGGAGGGTGGGGGGCAGAAGGACTCCTCATCAAATGGGGATGGTAGACACCCACCAAGAGGAGTTTGCGGGACTTCTTCGGATTTATTTTCAAACTATTTTTGCAGCTACAGTCAGTGGCGGATCCAGCAATTTGCAACACCGAATTTCCTCCTTAACCCATGCTAAACAATCGATTCTTGTCGGAGCACCCGGCCCCTCCAAGAATCGATACATTTCCATAGGTTTAAATGTAGAAAAGACCAAGTTGCCAATTTGCTGGATCCGCCAATGGCTACATTACGAGAAATTAACATCGTTTTTCGCCTGCGTAAGCTTTTCCGACCAAAGCTTTCCCTTTTTCTGGTCGTTCGCGCGTTATCTAATTTGCTGGATCCGCCAATGGCTACAGTTAGAGAAATTAACATCGTTTTTTCGCCTGCGTAAGCTTTTCCGACCAAAGCTTTCCCTTTTTTCTGGTCGTCCGCGCGTTGTGCTGATTCCGAGCGGAGGGCACGGACTCGGCAGGCAGCAAGCGCCGCGGCGTCGTCGACTACGCGGAGTCGTCCGTTCAACCACAATCAGTTGCCATGGCGACGCAACAATCGAACTCGCACTCACGTCGCGGGTCCCGCCACCACCACCACCGCGCCGCGGCTCCTGTGAGAGTGAGTTGAGACTGTTTCAAGGTTAACCTCACCCCTCTCGCCCCCCGTCCCCCTCGTGATTTCCACCTCCTCCCGCCCCCACCCCCT
>NW_017549609.1:471827-532402 GCF_001854935.1 Bemisia tabaci
GCCCGCCGCCACCGCCGCCGCCGCAACAGCTTCTCGCGGTCTATCGCCAAATCCGACGAAACGAAATTCTTGGACCGCCGCGCCGATGCTCCCCAGGACGCCGCCGATGGGGATCTGGTCGCTCGAGGAGGTTCCAGAGCTCGGATTTTTTGCTGCACGTGTGGAGCAAGGTCGCCGAAAGAGCTGGGTTCGGTACGGACCATCTTGGAGCGCGGGGCTAACGCACCTGCATGGTTGCGTTTGGAAAAATCGGGGATTTTTTCACCCTCCGTGACGGTATGTGCGAATTCGAATGGGAAATTCGGTCAACTCAATGACATCTCGGCCGAAGTGTAGTAGGCAGAGTGTCCAGCATCAGGCAAAACCGGAAAATATCAGGAATTTTGGCCGATCAGGAAGAAATCGGGAAAATATCAGGAAAATCGGCGAATCGGACGTTTTATCAGGAATTTTTCTCACGCAAATCTCCTGAGCGGAGAAAGTCTTACTGCTATTTGCCTACCGTGCCAGGAGTCGAGAAAAATCAGGAAAATGTCAGGAATTTCAAAATGAAAAAATCAGGAATTTGTTATAAAATATCAGGAGAAATCAGGAAAATATCAGGATTTTTCAAAATTAATAAATACTAGACACCCTGGTAGGAGTTGGATGCATTAATGCTCAATTAGCAAAGAACTAAATCAGAAAGGTCATGCGCCATGCCAATCTGATGTATGTTCATAATTAGCTGTATAGTGTTAATTGGACCACGTGGAAAGGAACCAAGCCACATCAGCTACTGCCATATTCAATTGGGCACTTTAATTTTTTACATGAAAACGGTTATGCGAATCTTAGTCCAGATTTCAGTGAATTTCCTGCATAGCACGAAGCAAATTCCTTGAAATTTTCCAAGGAATCCACACAAACATTCTCTCATGAAAAATTAAATCGCCTAGTCAAAGTTGGCAATAGCTGATGTGGCTTGGTTTCTCTCTGCTTAACGCGGTTCAATTTTTCATGTATACTTACGCAGCTCATCGACGGTGAAACTACCATCTCGATTGTGGCATTTAAAAATCTCCGCTCTCATTTATTTTTTTTTTAAAAGGAGAACAAATCAGTATTCGCAAGCCCCAAATTCCTTGAAGTTTTCAGAGTTTTCATCGCGCAGACGCGGAGAGGTAAAATCCTGGAGGTTTTCGAGAACGGACGTTGACTGGTTTTCCATTTTAAAAATATAGTACGACAGGCAGTCTGCAACGTCGCAAACCAGTGGCGCTGCGTAAGTGGTCGATAATCGATATTTCTCCATTTGAAGCTATGGTAAAGAATCGGTTATTAAAGTGTTCGTAGCGAACACCCTGTTTATCGATCCTTTTTCTTAAGTGCAAATGGCAGCTCAATCGATATATCGCAAAGCACGCCACGCCTCTGTCGCAAACGGAGATGCGTGGTCACTGGTTTGGTAGTTTCACCATCGTCATGCCACTCAGAGAGAAAACTCAACACACAAGTTGATTACGGGACTTACGGGAAGTTAAACACAAAATGACCCAAGCCTTCGGTTGATTCTGGGGCTTCCTAGTCTCTTCGTCGTTCTCTGTGCTGAATTCACCGCAAACTGTACTAAAACCAACACAAAAAGGTTGGTTTGTGTTTCGTCTCAACACAAGGACACAAATATTTTTATACGTATAGGATAAGTACGTCTGATCGGTCAGCAGATCTGCCTACGATTTTCTATTGAACATGAAGCTACCTATACATTTTTTGGTCAAAGATAATTTCGATGCTGAGGGTGGAAATGCCGTGAAAAGCATATACTTGCTCGTGGAATTTTTGTTTCATGTGGTGTATTTTTTGTTTTATATCATTCTTTAGTCTTAATTGTAAACACTTGTCAACTTAAATTTTGGTGTAATTGTCGGTCGAAAGTTCCTGAAAGGATTTAGTTAATTTCTATAGTATTGATGACAAAATTGTCCAACAGTTATCAATTACTTGACACCCCCCCCCCTCCTCACAGCCTCAGTCTAGACGGCAGTGGCAGTGCCAGTCTTCGAGTATCGAGGCATGGCAGTCCAGGACACCACTCAAGTCTGATTCAGAGTGACTCAGAACTTTATTCTTAACTTTTTTAGTCTCGATGAGTCATTAATAGGAGTATCCGTGAGCGCCAGAAACAGTGACGTGGATGTTGTTTATCACTTCCTTGGACTCGTGATAGTTATAATTTTCCCAAACCAACCAATATAATACGCTGGGAACTCTACCAACCATAGCATCCGACATGCGGTCGCTCTGCGTTCATTAATAAGCCTCGTGGGACTTCACAACAACAGCAGACTCAATCTGAACTTATACTCGCAGCATTCCACATGAATGACTAAAAACAAAACAATTTTGTAAATAAACTTACGCATAAAATTTGACTCTGTAATTACTAATTTGCGAATGCCCTGGAATCGTACTGTTTCCAAATTTTACGTTTTATTTGACTGAAAGCGGCGCGGTATGGGTTTCTCGGGATGTTAACCTTTTGCTACAGAAGCTGATCAGGTCAGGCAATCCATGCATTAACCTGAACCGATTCTAGTCTTTGGGTAACGAGTTATGCGTGGCCTTGGAAATTCTTATGGTCCTCAGTATACGGTTGGGTCGCTGTTGCCAGTGCGATCCGTACCGCGCGACACACCCCTTCCGACCCCTTCCGACCCCTTCCCACCCCATTCCTCCGTTTCCTCATATCCTCGGTGGCATGTGAAAATGGCGAATTCCCGAAAAAATTGTTCATCAAATGTGTTCATTCAATACTCTTGATTCATCATCTCCTCCTTTCTCTCCTCTTGACGTTAGAGACTCACCAAAAACTTCTCGTGTCCCTCCCCGAAAAGTGTTTTTGAATCCTGATTTGGAACGGTAACATCAGTAATGCGCTTGTTCGATGCGGCGCTAAACTGCTACCGCGTATCGAGTTTTCATTTTGACTACTCGGCAAATCAGCGCCGTAAGAACCGATTTCAGCGTTACGAACCTCAGTCCCTCTCTCCCCACAACGCACCCGTCACGTAGCGCTCAAGTTTAGACACCCCCTCCCCGGTGGCGAATCTAGCAAATTGGCAACATTGCTTTTCTCCATTTAAACCATGGTAATGTATCGATTTTTGGAGGAGGTAGGTGCTCCGACAAGAATCGATTATTTAACATAGATTTAAATGGAGGGAATCCGGTGTTGCCAAATTGCTGGTTCCGCCTCTGACCGCCGGACCCCTCAAAGTGTTAAGTATATTAACTGCGACTTTTTAAAATAAAAATGTTCACGTAAAATTTTGAAGAGGAAACATTGAAGGGGTTGTTTCAGTTTTTACCTGCTCGTTTGGGCACTATGTCATGGGAATATTTTTTTATAACGATGTAAGTTTTCTCAGTTTTATGAGGATCGGACTTCTCTCCAGGAATCCAATGGAAAAGCACCCGTGGCTCTCTCATGAATGATGATGCGGTAGAAGAGATTATGAAATTCCGCAAGTTTCGATGCATGCATGCACGTCTGTTGTTTGACGATGGGGATAAAATCCCTGCACCAGTATCGTGATCCCGTGGTACGTTCGCGCATTGCGTTGTTGTTCGGAGCCCAGTTTGGCAACGCGGCGGGGGACAGGGAAGGGTGAAGGTGGAACGGGACGGGGAGTTACGAAGGAGCGACTTGAATTTCGGGACGCGACATGTGCGTGGTGGGTTGGGCGGATTGCCGCGCTGCCCGTCCTGGCCCCTCTCGGCAGCGTTGCCGTTTCCGCTGATGATATCATCATTTTTCGTATGAACACCCATGGGGAAGTCGGATTTTTACGAGCGCGCGGCGGCGAGGGGTTTAGGTTCATACGATGACGATTCCTCGCGGTTCGCCTCGTTTTTCGGTTTTTGACCGTCGTCTTCGTCGCGTTGGTTCGTGGTAGAGTCCCTTCATACTGAGAGTCAAGACAAGGTGAATCCAAACCATAGTTCTTCATAGTTCTAGTGATACGAGGGAAAATTGGAATAATAGGTACGCTCTTTTTGCAATGTAAACTACGCTCATGTAGAGCGCCATTGACTCTTTTGCGCAGTTAACTCTGTTCTAACGGAGCTAATTAGAATGCCATAGGGCAAAATAGGATTTGGAAAACCGGGCACGTCAAGGAAGGTTAGAGAATTTGCGGCGACCAGGAGGCGTCAAGGCTCAAGGAATTTGCCCAATAATTCAGGACTCTAAGAATGCGTTAGCGTTCAGCAAAATTGAGTGTAATTTAAAGGGAAAAATTTAAAATAAAAGTTTTAATCGAATGTCAGGGAATCCGAAAATGTTCGAGTCAGGGATGGGAAAAATAGGCAGGGAAAGTCAAGGAATTTGAAGATGAAGAAATAATGGCAACCCTGCAGGAGTGAATTGTACTCTAGATATAGGAGTAAGAGAGAGATGGTGATTTTCCTAACAAATAATAAAATATACTTCCTCACCCGCACATATTCACAATCGTATCCGTCTAGATACTTACAGCTTCCAGCATCCAGTAGTTCCCGAAAAAGCTCTCCGAACTTTTCCTACCTGCATTTTGTAAGTCTCCTAATTTTAGATCGATTGTTTTCCTGGAAAGCTACGAAATGCATGGACTTTTCCTACTTTCCACGATTAAAATTTTCTCCGCAGTATTTTCCGGAGCGCGAATATCCAAGCGTCAAATTTGAATGCACCGAAGCAGCGTTGGGGGGTGGTGAATCCCGAGAGGAACCCTCCAGAGAAGCATGGCCATCAATTCTCAAACCCTTCCCACCCTCTTGCTGCCACGAGCCATCCCTGTCAAGTGCTATTTAAATTAATTAAGCCGTTGCCCGTGAATGTGAAGTATAAGTGCATTCCAACCCTGCAAAGCTCTTGTAGGCCTTATTTATTGCTTTACGGATGCATCTGATTTTCATAAAACTTTTCACTTAAGACGGACCACAGTGCATTTCAAGCGCGTTTCTTCCAGAGAGAATGAACCCTAGTCCTAGTAAGTAAGAGGGAAAGCTCCTTTATGTGCACCTGCGGGCCGATTATGGAAATTGATAGACAAAGCCAGGGCCGGATTAAGGGGGTGGCCACATGGGCCGCGGCCCATGGCGGCAAATCTAGGGGGCGGCAAATTTTACAATTTTTTTAAATGTAGGTATAATAAAAAACCGGATTTAGAAAAAAAAAATTACAAACGAGAAAAGGCTACAACATCTCTCATTTCGTGAGAGTATAGTAATTTCTAATTTTGTCGTCTTTCAGTGATACAAGAGACAACACCTTTAATTAGTCGAGTTAAGAGAGAAACCAAACACACAATTTGGCCTGGAACGGCGCGACTTAAGGAGAAATGATGACGAGGACTTGAGATAAAAAAGAGAAGCCCTCGGCGCGGCAGTCGGCATGTAACACATATTAGCGCCTACAAGACTACACGAATACTTCACGCATTGCATCAAACACAGTGCGGTTAGTGTGGTCAGCGTGAAACGGACAGCGCCTACAAGACTGCGTGAATACTTCACGCATTGTGCCAAACACGGTGCGGTCGGCGCGGCGCGGCGGCGGAAGTTAAAATCATTAAACCAAATTTTGTGTTCGTTCTTTCATAATTTTTTCGTTCATTTCATATGAATGGAAGGCCTTGTCCATTAGAGATGGGTTTACGAAACTTGACTTTCGCGCAAAGTTCCGTGACCTTTTGCTAGTAGTGTTGCCAGGGCTTTCCCAAAAAATGCGTTCAACACGAGTAAACGCGTCTTATGCACCCCTTCCCCGCTGGCACGTTCACTTGATGGTTTTTATTGATGTTTCAAAACGAATGAGAAGGGGCGGCAAAATACAGGCGGCCCATGGGCGGCAAGTAGGAAAATCCGGCCCTGGACAAAGCGATAGACAAAGAAGACAAAAAGGATATGGAGGGATCCCATAGGTGGAAGGGGTCGATTGCAATAGACAAAAGAGTTAGGTAATAGACCAACGAACGGCAACCCACGAGAGACTCTATAGTTACCCTTCGTTTTCTTTCTTAATTTTTAAAAACCACCCATTTCAACCATTAGGATAGCTCCATATTCCCTATGTCTTATTTGTTCATCGCTTTGTCCATCAATTTCAACAATCTTGACTGTACGAGGTATGGTTTTTTCACCGGGATCCTCAGCACTTTGATTTGAGTGTTTCGCGGTATCATTCCAAAGAAGCAATGTATGAAATCAAAATCATGATTCCTATGAAGGCTTGCCATTATTTGAGGAACTGAGTTTCTGTGAACTTTTTAACTTCCACTTCAATATTGGGTGACGCACGAGAAGTTGAGCACACTGCCGTGCTACGGAAAAACGCAGTGTGAACGTTCAAATGTTGCCAAATTTACTCCTAGAAAATACTAATTTTTGAGTATAGCTATGCATATTTTACATTAAAATTTTCTTACGCTTCAGATAAAATTATGAGCAAATTTTCCTGTAAATGTGGCTGAAAAACACACTAATTTGCGTTCTTTCGTCCGGAACTAATAGTAAGAGTAAGTGCATAGTGCTTCGACACGCCATTTTTCGCGGTGTCAAGAGTACGTCTGGTCGGTTGCATTGCTCCATGATTCGAATTTTCTGTTATCCTTCTTTGTAGGCACTAGGCGGGAGTCTCGATTGGTTTTATTCTCGTTGCGAAAATTCGCTGTTGGAACTAGAAAGGCTGTATTTTCTTAGTGATTTACACGGAAATATGGCACCGACGCGGTTCCTCCCCCCCCCCCCCCCGTCGAGGAATCGGCTAATAATAACTCGACGGGACGAGTCACGAACCTGGAAAGCTGGAGGTACCGTTGCCTAATGGAACCTAAAGGCGCTATTAGATTAGTAGTACGTTACTGGAAAAAAACGATATATATCGATATAATCTCATTAGTATTAGTAGAGTTGAAAGATGTTTTAAAATTGTTATCTTTTGGGTCCAATGCGGTATCGAAATCCTTCGGGTGACGTCATTAATGGCGTTTATCCAAATGAAAAAAGGAACCCAAGCGATTTATCTGCATGGCTCGACTTGTTTCCGACCTTTCATCAAACGTTTTTTGATAAAACTCTGCTTATCAGGGAATATTCGTTGGATGCATTGCATTATGTGGTAGTCTTATTTTACGTGATCTTCCCCAATACCCATTTCCCAAGTGAATCACGTCAGCATCGCCCATAGGCAGATTCAGCCATTTTGAACGGAAGGGGGGTAGGGGGGGGGGGGCTTCCCACGGAAAATTTTCGAAAAATGCAGTTTGAGTCAATTTTGTAATGAATTATTATCAAATACAATCGTCCGTCCTTCCTTTTCCCTCCGTTTCTTCCCTCTATTTGTTTTCCTTCTCTCCTTCCTCCTTATTTAAGGGTGAAGCGGANGGGGGGGGGGGGAGATGCTTCTTACGTCCCCCTTAATTCCTCCTATGGAATCATTAGAGAAACGTGTTTTAATCTTTGGACGAATTTTTTTCTTGAATTTGAGCTACCATGCGATCGGAAAAACTAAAAAAATAAATAACCAGTTCCTAAAATAGGAATTTATCGCACGAAATTAAGGACTGTCTTTCTGTTAGGAATGAGGTAAAGTATAGACGAAGGTGCTTCAAAATTACGTCAAAGCTAGCAGTGCCATTTTCTGTAAAACAGAAACTCCTGCATAATATCCGAGTGAAACAAATCGAGATTTTCTTCCTGATGAGTTTTTTCTGTGTAATGAAAATTTTCCCCTCTTGTGTCACACACTTCGAAAAATAACACGTAAAAAAATGTAAAACTGGTAATTTTTGACGAGTTTGAAAGTAAAAAAAAACTTGTAAATAGGTTAGGGTTCAAGAATTGTATGGAAAAATCTCGTGAGCAAAGAGTGTAAAAAAAATAGAACAGTGAACACGATTTTGCACTTATTTTTCCTGAAAAAGCCGCCACCCAGTGTTCTTATTTTGGTCTATTTTACTTATTTCGCTCCAGTATCTTTTTGAAATATTTTTGTGTGGAAATTTTACGTCTACTGCCTTGCAGAAAACAATACGCTGATAGCAATGACGATAGTCTCTGATCGGAGAGGTGCTATTTACGTTCTTTCGTTCATTGTAAAGAGTAGGAAGGTATACTGCCGTGCTAAGGAAGAACGCCGTACGAGCTTCCAGACGTTGCCAAGTTTCCTCCGATAAAAACCAAATTTACTGGGAAAATTGCGAATATTATTTTCCAAAATTTTTAGACAATTTTGTACGCAATTTAATCCAAAACATCTGAACTTTTCAAGGAAAAATATTCATGAATGTTTTCAAAAATACATGTTTTATCAAGGGAAATTTGGCAACTCTCGAATGTTCATACGGCGTTCTTCCTTTAGCACGGCAGTATAGTGGTTGTTCAATCCGGCAGTAATGGTCGGAAGGGGAGAGATGAATCGGTGGATGATTATGATTTCATTGAATGGAACTTGCGATCGCGACGCTGCTGCAACTATGCATCGGACAAACAAAATATCCCCGCAGCTGACTAATTTCGACGAGGATGTAGGGGTGTACTCGTAGCTTATACTCCGTCATCCCCTCGCTGTGTCCCTGGACCTGCGCTGCGGGTACATCACTCTCTTGTTCCTACCCGCAGATTTGTAATCCCGTAATTCTAGTCGTCAGAAATTAATGTTTATTTAAGTAATAATCATCAGCCCAGCTCTCGAGAATCACGCACAGGAAGTCTCACTAATATTGGCACAAGTTTAAAATGAGGGGCTTGGAGAATTAGGTGCATAAGTGCAGTTTTTGAAAAAATTGAGATATTAATAATTTCAAGCGAAACTAGTCTTAATGCATGTTCTTTATAAAATCCACTCCCAAATTCCAATTTTAAAGCATCAAAAAGTCAGTTTAAACTTTCTTTCCGCCATAAGGATCCGGGTGATTTCGAATCTTCAAACACGTATTTCTCGAAATTGCAAAAGTTGCATGTATGGGTCTCTAGTTCTCTACCTGAAATATGGGTTTTCTCTTTAGATTTTTCGACCATTCTCAATGGAAGAGTTACTCTTTTATGTCCGGTTTAATCAACTATCCTACGCTTTAAGAGCAGGATTGCCGATTAAACCGAACAGAGAAATTTTAAACTGTCGATATTAAGATGAAGGACATGATGGTCATGATGCACCAACCATAGGGAGACCAGCAGCAAAAATGTTGTTTTCCTAAAATCCTAAAAATGAACCACGAATTGTGGTTTCTTATTGAAAGATGCAGTATGCAGTCCAGAGATTGCTCTCATCACGTTCTTGCTACATTCAGCCTCTTGTTGAAGCAATACTTATAACGCTTTTTGGGTGATTTTAGGGGTTGTATGATACATTTTATGGTTCAGATTATATCTTCGGTTTTGATGGAACATTTTGGAAATTAGACTCTCAGCCTCTGATCAAAATTTAACAGGTCACAAAGTGCTTGTTAAATCCTAACCAGAGGATAAATCTTAATACGAGGAAATCGAATTGGGCCCCAGTTAGTCGCAATGTTTTGAAAAAACAGGGAAGTCTACTAGTTTGATCGTTAAAATATATTTCGCACTGAAAAAACCACAAAAAATTCATCATTAAATTAGCGACATATTTTAATCTACCTTTTTAAAATGCGGTTTTTTTTTTGTTTTTTTTTAATTACCTGTCGTTCAGTTCTAAATATTTGAAAGTCCTGAAACTACAAAATATCGGCTCGCTTACAACATTGAAATGCCGCGAATGATATCAGCCAGAGCGTTCCGTCAATTTTCAGCGTAGCATCCTTTCGGACATCTTCCTCTCGGACGGACGGTATTTAACTTCACATTCCATTAACTTGTGCCACGGTGCGCAGCGCGGTGTTGCATTTATTCCGATTCCAAGTATTAAAATAAAATACGACCCTCGCGCATTTAACCGCATCCGATGAGGGTCGATTGTGCGGCACTAATGCAGAGATCCCCCGATAACCCCCGATAACCCCTTCCTGCCACGTCTTCTCACCAGTAATCCCATTACATACGGCGGTGGGAGGGGGATGAGGGTGGTCGCGCGGCCTTGCACCAGCGTTAGAGGGATAGTGCGTAATGTGTATTGCGTAATGTGCACTACGCACCTACGAGTTGTTTCCCCCTCTCAAGTTGGCGCTGTTGTTTTTTTAATAATTTGTTTTCACTTACGAATGTGTTCAATCTAGGGTTGTGAGTGCGTGTCTGCTTAATGTATTATATTATACGTCATCCACCGATGAAGTCCAGTTAACCCAAATCGGGAGAAAATGAAGAGTCCAGAACATTAAATTGCTATCAATGGAATCCACTAAGGCCAATTTAATGTTGTCCCTCTTTTGCCGTGTAATTTCTCTCATATTTCTGCGAACGCCCAATGAAAACATGGCTGTGCAGGTTCTTTTATAGGGTCATTCTACGCCAAAGTAGGGCAAGGTGTTGACATGACCCTCTTACATTTCGATACAACTTGGTACACTCATTCTCTACAATAAATTTAGCGAAAAACTGTCAATTTTAAATTTTTCTAACCATTCGTTCAAATTTTATGGGGGTTTGGATTTTCTGAAAATTGCCAGTTTAATTGAGGATGACCAACTTTAAAGGCTTGCCTACATCTCCGCCAATATTAGTCCCAGAAGAATTGTTTTGGTGCCGTTTAAAAGCTCTTACTATGTACTGTAAGGCAACATACAATTCATTAAGACTAGAGTCAAATTTTGTCTTGCAAAATCTTTTACATTTAAATTGTGAATTACTCAAGAAAGCGCCTCTTTCAATTCTGGAGACATTATGGTAGGTGCATCAAGTCTTAAAGAGCTCGTGTACTTTCAGCGTGAGGCCATGATGACACCAAAAGTTATGACCCAAAAGTAAGGTATATGTCAAGTAGCTGATACGTGATTTCGCACTTCGGTCATTGAATATAGGTACGAGGGTATTGAGCATACGCGTCTCTTGTACACCTGTGAACTTTCTCCAACCGTAAGTTCGACATTAAATATGACTTGCCTCTCGTTATTTTACTTTACGTCATATCTAACGGATCCTCATCTTTTTGTTTGTTTCAGATGGACGTTGTCATCGCGGAGGAGGAAGCTGTCCCTGAAGGATATCCAAAGTGTCGTTCGGGTTCGGGAGCCCTGAAGTTTTGGGGTATCTAAGCGGTGCGGTTTTAAAAATGTGACTCGGCGTCCCTTCTCTTCCGGGAAAGTGTGTGAGTGCCTCCGCGTTGTGTGTGCGAGTGTTGGTGTGTGCTCGAAAGTCGGTGGTGTTAATCAATGGTTGGACGAGCGAAGCGCTCGGGCTGTCGTCTATGAATGAGCGTCTGTTGGCGTAGCCGGAGTGAGTTGTGCGCTGCCATCGTCATCCTCGTCGGTCGTCGTCCCAGTATGCGCCGTTGGATGCCCGCCGAAATTCCCGACGCTGTTTTCGACTCATCGGGTAGCGTCGTTGTGCCCACATCTCAAAGGTATGTTCCCGCTCCATTTTCGCCCCTCGCTCCGTCGCGTCGTTTTGTAGACGAAGGAACGTTCCAAGACTGCAAAATTGACTCGAGCAATTTCAGGGTGTCTACAAGTCCGGAATTTCCGTAGGATATAGTACTGATTTTTTAAGGACGATCCGGAAGTTCTGAAAAAGTTCGGGTATTCCGCAAAAAGATCCGGAATTTTGAAAAAAATTTTGTCATATTTGTCGCAATTTTAATTTTTTTAAATTTTTCTAATTTCGTCAAATATAAAGGTACTGAAAAAGTACGGAAGTTTTCTGTTGGAGGAGGCACTGAATTTCTTGAGAATGTACTGAAAAAGTACTGCAATAGTACTTATTCTTGACCAGCCTGTTTTAGTAGACACCCTGCAAGAGTGCAAAATTGCCTCGAACAATTTTAAACGTAGAAATGCTGAAATACAATTGGACCGTGTTCGTTAGAAAGGAACCAACCCACGCATTAAGTTGAAACTGAGAAAAAGAAGTTTGAAGTTTTATTCCTGCATAAGGCTCAATCTAAAAAATAAACTTTAACCCCTCTTATCACAAATTTTCGGTTTTTAGACTTTCAGTTTTTGGCAGAAGAAAATATTTGGCTAATGCAGCTCAGAAACATTCGTAACTTAATGTTTCCGAAAATGTGGGTCGGTTTCTTTCTGATAAACTCGGTCCGATCGAGGGGCTTGGAGGACAAGGCGCATAAGTGCAATTTTTGAAAAAATTGAGATATCAATGATTTCAAGCAAAACTAGTCTTAATCCAGATCCTGTGAAAAATTCGCTGCCAAACTCCATTTATTAAGGTTAGAAAGTCAGTTTGAACCTTCTTTCCGCCATGAGGATCCATGTAATTTCGAAACTTCCATCACGTATTTCTCGAAATAGCAAAAACTGTACGTACGCGCCTCGTCCTCCAAGCCCTTTGATTTCTATCCAAAATTACTCTTATTTTTGCCTTTTAATCATAAGATATATCAGTTTACATCCTCACTTTAAAACTTCTGGCAGTTTTCTTTAAAGTGGGTTTGATTCGCCGTAGGGAAATTTTGCAGCGTTGGAATGGAGTCACGTTCTTACTTTTGAAAAACGACGAATATTCTCAGCTTCGTTCAGCGTGATCCAATTTTTCCGAACTCTGACCGAAATGAAATACCGCTATTGGGCGAGAGTATGGCCATGCGTGAAAGTCCGAAAATCTATCTGATCTTCCCCGATACTGCCGTGCTAAGGAAGAGCGCCGTATGAGCCTCCAAACTTAGTCGAATCTTCTTTGACGAACTACGGATTTTCCGGAAAACTTGTGAATTTCTCCCTTCGAATTTCGCAGGTATTTCTTTCTGCAATTTTATCTATAGTGTTAAAATTTCAAGAAAAAATATTCATAGCCATTGTCAAAAATTTACAATTTATCGAAGGATACTTGGCGAAATTCGATTGTTCATACGGCGTTTTCCATAGCATGGCAGATTTCTGCAGCGAGAAAATATTTTACCAAATTCCTCGTGAAATATTTTTAGTAGATGATGAGTGTTTGAAAAGTCATTAAAACCCTTGGAAAAGTTAGGAAATTTTAGTCTAGGAATAGTCGGGGAACTTTAAAAAACGAAGAAACTTTGTCACCCCGCTCATTTTTGTCTCGACGCATTCTCACGCGAATCCAAATTCCCGCTGGCTGCTCATGTTTTCTCGTCCATTTTCTTAGTGCGTATCCCTGCATGGTCGCAAAGGGCCCGTCAGCCCCTACATTCATGTTGAGATTTTGGTGGAGATCGATTAAGAAGAAGGAAAATGACGAGTAACGAAAACTGGGCCCAAATTTTTTTGCTAGAAGGCGTGGCGCGGCGCTATCGCGGGCGGAAGAAGAGCATGACGGCGGCGACGCTATTCGACGCCCTAGGGGCTTGGCCCCGCAGGACTTCGGTCGCACGCTTGCGAGTGTCGAAAGCTCTTCCCCTTTTCGCGAAGTTTGCCACAGTTTGTATTCGAGTTGTATTTCGATGAATTACGCAGAACACGAGCTTAACTCGGTTTCATTTTGCAGGATTGTAAGGGCCCTGCCTCTTTTAATGACCGTCGACGTAAAATGTCCAGTGACATTGAGATAAGTTGCAAAAGTTAACATTTAGCATTGTTCTCACGCTAACGTCTGAAGATGTGGAAATAGGAATGAGAAATCAAGTTCGCCTTCAACTCGATGGATATGCAATTTAAGCGGCGCAAGAGTTGATATAGTTGTATCACGCATAGTAGCCTAGCGTGATACACGGAGGGCGAGTGACTATGGGTGTTCTCTTCGTGTTTTTAATCACAATCGATGCAGAACCTCTAGTAACTTTTATTCGATTCTCCCCACAGAAAAATATTTTGATATTAACATTGAGACAAGTTGCAAATGTTCGAATTTAGTACCGCCCTCGCGCTAACGTCTGAATAACTAAGAACAGAAGCATGTCAAGCATTCATTTGAACAAACCCGTCAACCGCTAGAAAATATTAGCAGATGCAGAGCGGAGTGATTTTTCTTTTGTAGAATCACTCTTATTATTATTTTTTTTAAAAAAATAAAAATATTTTTAATAAAATGCTTGGTACTTTAAATAAAATTCGCTTCAAATCTGCCGTGCTAATGAAGAGAACGCCGTAAGAGCATTCTGCTGTTGCCGAATTTCCTTCGATAAAATGTTTATTTTGGAGGAAAGTTATGCTTATTTTTCCGTGAAAGTTTCAGATGTGTCGTATTAAATTTTGCACAAAATTGCATGCAATTTTTTTTGGAATTTTTCTAGTAAATTCGTTTTTTGTCGAAGGGATTATGGCAACGTCTGTAGGGTCTACGGCATTTTTCCTTAGCACGACAGTCATACTCCTTACTGTTTATTTCCGACGAGAGGTTGAGAAAATGGGAAGATCCTCCCGGGAAAGAGCCGGCGAGAGACGCTGCCAGTTGCGGAAGCACCGAGTGGTGGTGAACACTGACGCTGCCGCTGCCGGGGCCGGCCGAAGCCGAAACAGAAAATAATTGAAGTGGAGGAGGTTGGAGGTGGAGGTTTCCATGGCTACCTCTGGATGCCCTGTTGCCTCGCAGCCGAGTGCAGCGCAGTGCAGACCCGACACAACCGCCCTCGATTTATTTCGCGATTTTCAGCTGAGCTTCCACAAGCCGCGGGGCGGGCGGCGCTAAGGCATCCGCGCGGTCCGCGGAAATTCGCGAGATCGGGTTAGGTGCGAATCGTAGGAATGCTGATTTTTTGGGGGGAATTCGTTTTTTTTTTTTTTTTTTTTTTTTTTTTTTTTTTTTTTTTTTAAAGAAAAGCGATTAGAACCGAATCAATTTTGGTGTAAAAATCGATTTCATTGGAAAAGTACCTCCTCTCAGATTGGCTTCTAAAGACCTACAATACTCTCCGCTTTGCCAGGCAGTTAGTTTAGTTGCCTCTCCAAACCAAGCCCATCTGATTCACGCTCTGATCTCATCAAGGGATGTTTTTTGAAGAAAATTTTGAAAGAAAACTAATGGAACCACTTTTAAAACTGCAAAGTTATGTTTTGAAAAAGTTGTGCGCTTCTAAAGTTTCCACATTTTGTCCGACTACCCCCACTGACTCGATCAACTGTGTGGTGACGCGGATCGCCTTTTTAGTGCGGTAACTCACAAGTGAAAATGCAGCTCACGGGGTTGACATTATCAGGAAATACCGAGAAATCCAGGAAATTTTCCGGGAAAATGAAGAAAATTTCAGGGAAAAATCGTCAAATCGCCCTCATTTGCTTTCTCAAGTCGGTTTGACGTTTCAAACTTCAAATTTTGGCTGAAAACTATTTCTAACTAGGTCGTTTTAAGAATCTGGCATTTGTTAAATTGTCACACTGAAAAAAAAAAACTCCGGCCGTGGGAGCCGCAATTACGGGATATATAGATATACCGTCCGTTCCGGACTCGAAGGCCGAAAGTTCCGGCTGCTGGAGTCTTCGATTGCTCCGGGTTCAGAGGCCGAAGCTACGGATCCAGCAGCCGGAATTTTCGGCCTTCGAGCCCGGAACGGACGGTACGTCTCTATAGCCCGTAATTGCGGCTCCCACGGCCGGAGTTTTTTTTTTTTTTCAGTGCAGGAAAAAGTACCGAAATGTGTCAGGAAAGTACATTTTCCAAATTCTGTGGCAACCCCGATCCCACCCGGTCTCGCGAATTTGCCACGCGGCAGACTTCGCGTGGCCATGAGCATCGCGTCGTCCGCATCGCGCGCCCTGTGGATCCGCGGCTTTAAGGATCTGCGAACGAAAGTGGCAGCCTTTGTTGCCGCACCGTGAGCGACGTAACTGACGTAAGTGTATTCATGAGGGCCGCTCATCAATGACGTCACGCGTAAAAATTGGATTTACAACCACCCCTCTTCGTCCCGTCCGTGGCTCCCGCATAATCTCGAAACCCCTCGATTGTTTCTAACTTTTTGCTGTGCTTGAAAGTTTTTTTGCATCGTTAAAAATGGGCTAAGTTACCTGAAGTTACTTGAAATAACTATAGTATTTGGCAAATCCTGACCAAAAAGGTTGTGAGATTTCGTTTTTGGTAGTTAACCCGGTTGAGAAGCACGTTCGAGTCATCTGATCGTGAGACGTCGATTTTTGCTTGAATCAAAACGAAATCCGCTTAAATTAAGAGGCTTGGTTCTTGATTTAAGCTAGATTCTGATTGAATCAAGAGCACTTTTTCTTGTCGTTGTTTTTAAGAGTCTGGACTCTAGATCCAATGTGTTTTTTTCCGCAGTGTTTCAAATGACGTCGTCTCTCTAGCGAAAAGGCGTATCTCAACTTCCACTTGAATCCTATTTTACATATCAATTCATGTTTTCTGGGGATCTTGCGGAAATCCAGATACGCCCTTACGTCAGAGGAGCGACGATGATTCCCATTGCAATACGGCCAAGGCGGAAGTCCGTAAATGGATCTTAAAAAGTTACTGGAAAGTTTCTAATTTGTATTGCCAAACCCTACAGACGACTCAATTGTATTCAATACAATGTATACAATTTTCTTAACCCTTGTCAGATCTCTTGCGTCATTAATTTGACCCTGTATTTGGTTACACCACAATTCTCACGAAAGAACGTAACTGGACTCAATTTTGCCAAATTTCCTCTCGCAAATTGCATTTTTATCATGGAATCTCGAGGATATCCAACTGAAAATGTAACTGTTTTTTTCATGGGATCTCTTGCAAAAATAAAAAATAAAAATTGGACAAAATTGCTTAGGTACATTTCCGTAAAAAACCGAATTAAGTATGTAAGTAAATTTTGTAACCTTGGAATGGTGTTACGTTCCTTCGTCCGGGAAACGATTGGAAACTTCATTGGAAAAAATAGTCGCTTGGATCTAGAATCCAGACTCCTAATAACATTTGACAAGAAAAAATACTCTTGATTCAATCGGATTTTTCCTCGAATCGAAGAGCCGTGCCCCTTGATTTAAGCGGATTTCCTTTTTTTCTTGTCAATGATTTAAAGAGTCCGGACTCTAGACCCAAGCGATTTTTTTTTCCCAGTGTTTAGAGAAAAGCAACGGATACCAAGACGATCCCAACATCATACTTTATGCCCCCCCCCCCAAACATGTATTATTAGTGTTGTGATGCTCCATGGAGGCTAGTCGTAACGGTAGCGTCAGGTCGTTGAAAGTCGGGAGCGACGATCGGCGAGCGTGACGTCATGACGTCATCAATGTCGCGGATCGAAGCAGTTGGTCGCCGCTGGGCTGCGGGAACAATACGTAGTCAATCCTCTTTCGCATGGTGGACTTGGACACTAGGTGCATTGAACCCATCATGCCCACTGGGTGGCCGTGGCCCGCAGTCGCAACCAAGAAAACTCATCCGCAGCCGTAGTCGTAGTCGTGGCGAACAAAGTTTTCCACTCATTGTCAGCTCAGGCCTGTCAGCTCGAATGCTCTGTCCAAGCTGAGACGATTCGTTTCGGGGGGCGCTGAGGGGGCTCCCTGAACGATGATCCCGAGTGACAGAAATGAAAAAAAAGAAGAGGAAGGAGAGGAAACCTCACTGAAATGTTTTTCTAGAAATATTATTTAGACTTAAAGCATCATCTCCGTGTCGAAAAATTTGGGTTTTTTATGTCAAATTCGCGAGGATTTTTTATTTTTTTTTTTTAGTTTAAGAAACGTAGTTTAAGGGCGCTGAGGGGGCGCCCTGAACGATGATCCCCGAGTGACATAAATGGAAGTAAGAAGAGGAAGGAAAGAAAACCTCACTGAAATGTTTTTCTTGAGATTAGAGTTTGACTTGAAGCGTCATCTCTTGTCGAATAATTTGGGTTTTTTTTTGAGTTAAATGCGTGAGGATTTTTTGAGTTTTTTTAGTTTAAGAAACGTCGTTTTGTTATTGTTTTTAAAACTTCATCTTAACGATAACATAACAACGTTACTACAACTCCACAAAACAAACTTTGAGTTAAATCCGTGCGGATTTGATTAAAAAAAAACCAAACTTTGTCGACAAGAAATGACACTTCTCATCAAGAATTCTTTTTCAGTGCATAGAATTATACATAAGTAGCTTTTCATAGTCTACCGAAATTATTTTTCTTCGTGCAGGCGAATTAAAGCTGCTGGCGGAGCTGAAAGTCTGTCAAGCGCTCCAAGAAGCTGATGCAACCTGTAACTAGTTTGTTAGCGCTTTAATTCCGTTTTGAAAGATCTCGTGCCTTCTCCTTTTCCTCCGCTTTTTACAAGCCACCCACCCTTAATTGATGGTCGCATGCCAGCTGATGAACGCAATCAACCAATTACTGACATCGATGAGAGAATCAGCCGTAGACGCCGCGAGAGGTGATGAGTTGTGAGAGGGAACCTCTACCTTCCGAAGAAAAAACGCATCAACTCCATTTCGAAACGCTCTATTTAAAGAAAACCTACATTCATTCTTCATATGTTTACAGTGATCGTGATATAAGGTGATACATTTTTGGAAAGTTAGTGAAAGCCTGAAAAAGTCAGAGGAGCTCGCATAATCCTAGAAAGTTCGCCGTAGATTCTTGAAAAGGTTCCTAACGCCGTCTCTTTTCAATTTCCAGAGACTTCTTGCTTTCAACTTTTCGTGAAAATAATGACTGTAAAGAAATTTTGCTCCCCCCCCCTCTCCAGAAAAAAGAGAAAAAAAAACTGAAAATTCAGGGAGTTTGATATTCCAAAACCTTGAGAAGTCAGATAATTTTGAAATCCAAGAAAATTCGTCACCCTGTGACGTACTATTTGACATTTCAACTGAGAAACTAAAGCATAGTGGGAATCAGGTTTTCGGAGCAGCATGCGTGAAAAATAAACGATACATCCGAAAAAGAGTTACGGCGCTCTTGCTTTTGAGCATAGGCAGATCTAGCAAAGTGGCAACATTGTTTTTCTTCATTTAAACCTATGGAAATGTATCGATTCTTGGAGGGGTCAGGTACTCCGACAAGAATCGATTATTTAACATAGGTTTAAATGGAGGGAATCCGGTGTTGCCAAATTGCTGGATCTCTCTCTGTTTTTGAGGGTAGAACTCTATATGTGAGCGATTTTTGTCCGTAGAGCCTTTTAGATCTTTCCGTTTCTCTTTTACTTTAGTTTGGGTGGAGATCCAAGGCAAAGAGCCATTCAAGCATATTGTACCTAAATGTCGAATAAATGAAAAAAAAAAAAAAAATTTCTTCCCCTATAATTATTAGAAATTAAACGAAAAACCAAAAATACGAAAATGAAAACAGTTATTGCAGCCGTGTTTAGGTCGTAATGTAAATAACAGGACAACCGACCGGTAATCTCTTACTTTCATTATGCCTTCGTATCGCTGCGTCAGTGACGTCATCTTTATCTGCGAGAGGAATATTGTAGAATCACATCGAGCTTCATTAAATAGGTTCGAAAGATGTGCAAATCTCATTGAGTGCTTCATATTTTTGCAACTATGCTGCTTATCTGCCTTTTTCTCCGCCAGTTCGATGATGCAATGTGTTTTTCCGTATTTTATCATAACACTTTTGCCCTTTTCTTCTTTTAGATCAATTAAATACCTATAAAAGCATTAATCTCTGCTGAATTATAACTCATATCTAAAGAAAAATGATATTAAAATAATCCTCGTATTCAATTGCTCACATACATGTTTCCTATCTGTTCTTAATCATGCTCGTTAATTCATGTTCATGTTCATAATCGTAGTCATGATCTTCATGACTTTATTAACATTTGCTACGCTATCAACGAGTGTATGAGTTCAGTTAAGGAGAATTTTCCCACACAAATTCATTTTGCTGCATTCGACCTACATTCCCTCCTTTGAATTAGCTCTGAAGTGAAGAAAAGTTTAACGTATTTTATAATGTTTATACGGAGAAAGTAAGAGGGGGGTGGGGGGCAAGTGTCCATATAATTCGGTCTTTAGACAACATTTTTGAGGAGGGTAAATGAATTTGATGCACTGCCTAGAAACTGTAAAATTTGAAACCACGAAAAATTTTAGAACTCTGCAACACCTTCGCAAGTTTTTTTATGTGTATCACAGTTCAATTTTTCCCCGTTCTTTCTTGTAATCTGTTTACACACGTTGTGTTCCTTTTCTCTGCTAATCAAGCCAAGTGGCTGGCAAAGTCCCGGAATATTTGATTGATCGAAAATCTTTTCACTTCTTGGCTAAATAGAATTTTTTGTCGCCTCGACACCGAGAAATATAGGGTCAAAGACGTAGTCCTCTTGTCGAAAACGTAGCTGAGGAACCTCCCGAAGCTTGAAAACTCTCGATCCCTTACAGTCTCGTTATCGCGGTTCGAAGTACCTTCCGTTTTTCTCTGATTTTCCTGTGAGGAGCAACGCAAACTATGCGCATTTTACCGGATAGTAGGCAACACTTATAACAGTTCAAAAGTTGGCATGAGTTTTTGTAAATTTTCCTCTGGCTAAAAGTATAATCATGATTTATCAAACGTAGAATGATTTTCTGAGTGATTATCACTAACAAGCCCGCGTATCAAAAATTAGATCAGCAATTCCCATTTAATTTTATCAGGCGGGACAACTATTTTATTTCCTTGACGTTTGTCGATTGCACCGTAATGACCGCTCCAATTGAATCCCTTCGTCCAATTCAACATTCCACACCGAGAAAAAACTGAGTAAAATTGTCAGAATAGTGGTTTCCCCCGTGAACCCTTCAATTAATAGTAGCCATCATAACCAATAATAGTGGTATTGTTACTATTGGCCGATAGTTTTACCAACGTGGGGCTAAAATTATCCATGTTAAGGGTAAAATCATCGCTGGTATAAATACCAGTAACCATTCATTAAGAAAAGTTCATGTGCTGGGAAAATGAATCCGTGATTTTAATAACTGCCTCCCGCATTTGTATAGCGCTTTTTATTGGCAACATTTGAAGAGCATGCGAGAGAAAGTAAGGCGTTTTTACCAACTTTAAAGTAATTCGATATTGGCACAAATAGTCGAAGCCGGAGGGGAAGTTTTTGGCAAAACGCCTTCCCCACGTGTATAAAGCTTTTCCATGGAGTCACTCGAAGAGCATAGGGGAGAAAGTAAGGTGATGTTGCCAGCCTCTTAAATAATTTGATTTTTGCACGAACAGTAGAAGTCAGAGGGGAAGTTTTTGGCAAAACGCCTCCTGAAAAATTCAAAACCTGCGCAATGCAACGCCCTTTCTTTCCCTGTACACTCCCCATTCACAGTGTAGTGGAGAGGCGTGAATGATCGATTATCGATATTCTCCGTTTGAAGCTGTGATAAAGAATCGATTATTATGGTGTTCGTTGTGAACACCCTGTTTATCGATTCTTTTCCATAGGTTTAAATGGCAGATCAATGGATATTTCGCGAAGCACGCCAGTCCATGATTCACAGTAATTATTCTAAAGCGCCACTCGACGAAATGACTCAGGGAGTCGAGTTGGGAACTCGTCACCATTAGTCCCGATTCTTTCGACGCTCTCTTCGGGCACAACGCTTGAAATTGATAAATGAAATGAAACGAGAAAAGTTGAAACGAGGTAGATTAAATGTAATCGGTTAAATCTTAGTACAGAGGGGTTTTTTTTTGTCTTTTTATTTTTATTTTTCATCCTTGTTGGGCGTCTCAATCCTTCTCGGGATGATGGAGCACTTCCCCCTCTTAGTCTTGTTCTCAGCTGCCTTTTTACGATCAGATGCCGAGCTCAGTAAAGCGTTGCCGATATTTGTGCTCGAACTAGCGAATTTTCACCCCGTTCACCGACCTTATGATACTCTTTTAATCCTCGCGATCACACGTACTGATTTTTGATTAATAAGTTCAACTTTCTGCACGGGGAAAAAAAAATTACTGATTCAACAATTCAATTGCTAAAAACAGTGAGTGCAATGTTTCAACGCAGATTTTACAACAAAAAAATGCTACTTTAACCACCCCCGTGGTTAAATTAGTTTACAATGTGGTTAAAGTAGAATTTTTTTGTTGTAAAATCTGCGTTGAAACATTGCACTTACTGTTTTTAGCAATTGAACTGTTGAATCAGCAATTTTTTTTTTGTTTACCGTGTGAATATGCCACAAAAAACTCCGTTTAACTCACTGTTTGTCCCCTGCTAGACCGATGCTCGCATTTCGAAAAGATAGAGTGCCCCCCTCTTCTCCAAAAAGAATAATCTCCCTGAAAAACCACGTAGAATACATTCTGGGTTGTCAACTTAAGTGAAATCTTCCGTGACTAGGTACTTAGGGTTATTTTTTTGTCGGCGCTTGCCTGCTCTTATGAAAAAATCTCGTTTTTAACAAATAGAAACCATGTTCAAAAACAGGAAAGTACACTAAAATGACGTCGGGCGCGCATGAAAAAGATCAAGTCCGTGCATCTGCATGATTTGCGTCAAAGACAAATTGTATAGATGAGCTCCAAGAAGGTTTATCTTTATCGTAAAAAAAAAAAAAAAAGATTTGGAGTGCCATTGCGTAGCGTGAAGGAAATGAAGAATGAATTTTTACCGTGGCACCATTTCCATCTTTCAGCGTTTCATTTCGTGGAAAACTACTGACTTAAATAAGTATACTGCCTCCTCATTGTTCTTTTTTTTCTTTTCATTGTAGATGATTATCACATTTTTCGTCCCAGAAAAAATGTTCTCTCTCTCTTTATCTCCAATGCAAAAATATGACTGTCTACCTAACCTTACACGTAGTTTCTAACATGGAGTTACATTCATCGTAAAAATAACTCTTTATCGTCCTTTTTTCTGTCTTTTTATTTTATTTAATTTTCATATTTTTCGTCCAATGTGTCAGTGTCACATGCAGACTCAGCACTAAATTTCTCAGAATTTCCGCACGTCAGAGCCACGAGCCTCATTGAACTATTTTCAGGAGACGCACGTGCGGTTCCCTGCAGAATACGCGTCTTCGTTGCTTTCAGCTCCACGATTTGCGTAAAATCATTGGCATCAGGACGACCGTGATCCCGACAGTTGATACCTGTATTGCGCTTTACACGTTCATTTACGGCCTTTTCGTCGACAGCACCGGTGTTCCCTGTTTCCTTTGACGCATTTCTGATGCACTGTATTTTATCCTCAATGTAGAGTTTTATGCATACACTGGAAAAAAAACACATTGGATCTAGAGTCCAGACTCTTAAAAACATCGACAAGAAAAAATACTCCTGATTCAATCAGAGTTAAGCTTAAATCAAGAACCAAGCCTCTTAATTTGAGCGGATTTCCTTCTGATTTAAGCCTAAATCTGATTGAATCAAGAGTCCTTTTTCTTGTCAATGTTTTCAAGAGTCTGCGGACTCTAGATCCAATGTGTTTTTTTTTCCAGTGTATGATATGAATATGAAGTGTATTAATTACGTCAGCCTCCCAAAGGACTGCGATGGGTTTAGAGTTGCTTTGACAGTTGCCTGTCGAAAGGTGTCAGTACGCCGTAATTTTATTTCTGAAACACTGGAAGAAAAACACATCTGATCTAGATCCAATGAGTCTAGACTCTTAAAAACATCGTCAAGTAAAAGTACTCTTGATTCAATCAGAATCTAGCTTAAATCAAGAACCAAGCCTCGTAATTTAAGCGGATTTCGTTTTGATTCAAGCAAAAATCCAATTGAATCAAGAGTATTTTTTCTAGTCAATGTTTTCAAGAGTCTGGACTCTAGATCCAATGTGTTTTTTTCCAGTGATCTTACTCAATCCACCCAGGTTATCTAGACCCTTGCGTTTTGAAAGAAAAAAGATGCATTATAATTTCATTGGTTTTCGTGTGTTTTCAAAGAAATTGTGATGCTTAAAGTGGAAATCACGAACGTCGTTCCAACGTGATGACGCCGACAGTGAATAGTACTTGAAAAGTCAAGGTAAAGTTCCGGAATCTTGCCCAACCCTACAAAATCGGGGGATTTTGCCCAACCGTGAAAAATCATGGAATGTTGCTATGGAACCTTGAATTTTTTTCCAGCCCAAACATTGTAGTTTTTCAATTTCAAGAGATTTCGCACTCAGAATTTTTTTCAATGAGAATTTTTGTAACGAATCATTTAAAAAAATAACCTAATCTTCCTATAAAAGCAGACAAAACTAATTGGCTCTCTATTGATCCCCGAAGTGTTTCAATAATTGCACTCTTATTTTTAGCAGCGGGGTCTTCGCGTCGGGCAGTTTTCCTCTGCTACTCGAAATCAGTAGAAATGTAGTCATGGTTTTCTGGCCCGTAACTGACGTATATTCTCCATTCTTATACTAGCGGAAATTATTCATCATCCGTCACTTCTCAATTTTCCTCATGTGTTCCGTATGAAATAAATAGAGCCCTCCCCCTCCTCCCCCCTCCCCCTCCCCTTNCATCCCCCCTACTCCTTCCCCAGTCTCTACCCTCCTCCCTCCCCCTGCATCCTTTTCAGCCCGGAACGTTGGGAGTCCTGCACAAGATACCTTTTAAAAGCTTCGCAAGTGCACCTCGCACTCTCACCTTCATCCTCACCCCTGCGCGTCATCTTCACCCCCCGCCGGCGGTCGCTAGGAAATCGATAGAAGCGTGAATCAGGATGAATGCCGGGTCCGCTAGCTCCTGCTAGCTCACCCCACGCACGCTTCATCAATCATCCCGCCGGGCGCACAGTTTTTACGCACATACGAAACCTGTTTCACGTCATTAACTTTAATTAACATTTGTTTTTCTCCGCTGCTCCCCGCCCCCCGCCCCGCCCTGCACCTCCGCCTAAGTGCGTCGCAGGGTATTCTTTAATGGGGTTCTCTGATTCGACCCACCGCCGCAGCGTCTCGATTGCGATATCGACCGCGGACCCGATTTGGACGTATTTCTATCAAACGGAACTATGTGCTTTATGACGTGAGCCCTGTTATGCATGTTTTCTTATGGGTCTCAAGGCTCATGTCTTAATGCACATAGTTCTGTTTGATAGAAATACGTCCATTTGTCATATCCTGACGCGGCCGCGATGGAGAGTATGACGAATCGCGGTGTTTTGGCGCGCCTCGCCGAGTAAGCGCCGTGTTAATCGGCAAACCGTGTGTTTAACCTTTTAGACGGGAAGAGGGAACGAGCGAGATCTCTTGGTGTTTACACACTTGTGGTTTTCCTTAGACCCTCTTCGGGCGCCACGTCGCGTCGCTGCCGTAACTTCTTTTCAACTTTGCTAAATTTCCATGCAATGATTCGGAAGAAAAAACTTAACTCCATTGCAAGGTTGTAGACTTGACTCAATTCAATTTTTTGCAAAAATATACTTGCACAGTTTTCTTCTATTCCGAAATTTTTCTGATTTTTACATAGGATCAGAAGAAAAACCCGTGAAAATTCCAGTCGGAAAAGCCCGACATTCTCAGTTGGTAAAAGTGCAATTTGAGGAGCGTTCATAAATTACGTCGCTGCCGTAACCACTTTTCAACTTCGCTAAATTTCCATGCAATGATTCGTCGTTTCTCGGAGGGGAAAACTTAACTCCGTTTCAAGGTTGCAAACTTGACGCAATTCAATTTTTTGCAAAAATATACATGTACAGATTTCTTCCGAAAAATGTCTGATTTTTACATGGGATCAGAAGAAAAATCCGTGACAATTCCAGTTGGAAAATCCCGAAATTCTCCTGGTGAAAGTGCAATTTGAGGAGCGTTCATAAATTACGTAACACTTTGGAGGAGGGGGGGGGTCGATGAGAGCGTTACGCCATCTTCTTTTTACGTTTTATAAGATAGGGACCTTCGTCTCTCAAATGCATTGCAAAGGGGGGGGGGGGTCACAAATGCCGAAAAAGAGCGTTATTTAATTTATTTGAACATTTGAGTGTGGTTACGTTCTTTCGTGAGGGGAATGACGAACTGAATGTTTATCAGGAAACCGTTGGACATTTCCAACTGCGAATTTCACCAACCTGTGTTCCGATAACGCACAAAAATCAGGAAATTTTTTAGCAGTATTCGGAGTAACACTCTAGTGAAAAATTGAATCATCAGAGTCCATTTTACAACCTTGGATTGAAGTTACGTTCCTTCGTCTGGGAAACTGCGAGTTGTGCATATCGTCAGTCGTCACTTTAAGTGCTCGCTCTACCTCGTTGCAGTTGTGTTGTTGCGTGTACTCCGGAAAGTGAGTCATTATCACCCAGACTACTTACACTCATTATATTTTGTCTTCTTTTGACAGGAATAATTTAACCTCGTGCAATTAAAACTTTCGTCGTTTTGTCCGTGGATGTTATGCAAAGTCGCAATAAATAATCTGATAACGTAGCGTAGGTCTCCAGCTTCGATAACAGGATATCCTTTTGTGAAATTTACAAGCCTCTTGCCTTTTTCAAGGGTGCAGAGAGTTCCAAGACTTTCTTCAAATTAAACTGGTTTCGCACTTCCCTAAATCATCTCAATTTCGTTGTGTGACAATCGATGGCGCTTTAGGCCATTTTTTAATTTTCACCCTCCTGATTATAGAAACACTGGACGTCGCGTCGGGGTGGAAGTATATCCCTGTTTTCGTCAGTGGCGTGGCGTGCTTTGTGATTTATCGATTGACGTGCCATTTAAGTTCATGGAAAATGATCAATTAACAAGGTGTTTGCAGCATCATAGCGATTATCTTAATAATATATCTTCTACCGTAGCTTCAAATGGAGAAATATCGATAATTGATCATTCACGCCGTGCCTCCGATTTCCTCGTTTGCGTTTTCCGGATCCTTTTTCGACTTCAGTTTCTCTGTGTGACCCTTGACGGCGCTCAGGTTTTTTTTTAAATTTTTACTCCCCACGTGTGAACATGGAAGGAACGTAGAGGCAATCCCTCACTAGAAAAAAAAAGACTCTTTGTACAGAGTCCAGAATCTTCAAAAAATTTGACAAGAAAAAGTACTGTTGAATCAATCTGATTTTGAGACTTGGCTCTCAATTTAAGCAGAGATCCGGACCAAAAAAGTCCGAGTCCGGACTCCGGATCCAAGAGACTTCTCCCTCTTTCGATCGTATTTTTCCGGATCCAAGAGGCGTTTCCTTCTTTCGATAGCGTTTTTCCGAATCCTTTCTCGACCTCCTCTCTGTGACCCGAGGATGGCGCTTAGGTCGTTCCTAGTTTCCTCTCTCCACGTGTAGCCGCCGGACGCCGGGGCGGAGGCACGAGCTTTGCGTAACTTTCAAATGTCACCTGAAGTTGCGGAGCGTTGAGCGGGTCCGGGCGCGGCGCGGCGCGCGTCGCCAATTCGATTGCGGCACTTTCTCGGCCGGCACTCTCCTGCCCCGAGAGCCCCGCCTGCACCCGCATTTAATCCTCCGCGCACCGGCCAGACCGCCAAGGCGTCCCGGAATTTTTTCCCCTAGTGCGGCGCCGCTCAAAAATCCTGAATACTTTTGCCGGAGCGGCAGCGGCGCTCGGAACCGCCGGGCGCCGCACCCGCATCCTCGCGTTGCCAAGTCAAGTCCCACGGGGGAAAAATATTGAAATTTATTGCAAAATCCACGAGCTCCGTTTTTCATTGGGTGGGTCGTTTCCTAGTTGAGAATACATAACTGCTTTTCAAAGTTGCATAATATTCAATAATCAATTGTATACTTATCAAGGAACGCTTCCGTCTTTCTAACAGAAAATCTCGCCCATGCACCCTTATATTGCCCTGCGGGCCGATTATTGAAATTGATAGACAGAGTCATAGACAAAGAAGACAAAAGAGATATGGAGGGATCCTACTCTGCCGTGCTAAGGAAAAACGCCGTATAAGCCTTTGGACGTTGCCAAATTTCTTTTGATAAATCTCGAATTTATGGGAACATCTATGAACATTTTCCTTTTAGTTTTTCGGAGAATTTCATTCGCAATTTGATCCAAATAGTGTAAAAATATCAAGAACATATATTGATAATTTTTCTAAAAAATAAACATTTTATCGGAGGAAATTTGGCAACTCGCGAATGCTCATACGGCGTTTTCCCTTAGCACGGCAGTATTGGTGGAAGCAAGTGGTCGCAATGGACAAAGGAGGTAAATAATAGACTAACTAACTGCAACTCACGAGGGACCCGATAGTTAGTCCATAATTTTCTCCCTTAGTTTATAGGAACCACCCATTTCAACCAATAGGATAGCTCTATACTCCCTATGTCTTCTTTTTCTATAGCTTTGTCTATCAATTTCAGTAATCGGCCCGCAGTGACGTTCCATAGAAGAAAAATATTGAAATTGCGAAATTGACCTTATGGGTCGGTCGTTTCCTAGATGAGAATACATAACTGCATCGCAGCGTTGCAAAATTTTCAACAATAAATTTTGCATTTACCAAGAGAATGTTCTGTCTTTCTAACAGAAAATATCACCGATGTACCTTTGTTAATTTAAGAGGTACTAAATTAAATACCATGTAAATTTTCACTCTTCATGATTTTAAAAATGGAGTACATCTGGAAGGGGTGTAGAAAAAGCTCGAGTATGCTCATCCGTGATATAAGGAAATCCGCGCGCGCGTGAGAAAATGTTGCATGCAAACTTGTTTTTCTCTTATTCGCGGAAAAATGAGGAAAAGCAGATAAGCCAGCTGGTTTTTTTTTTATTTTTTCGGCCGAATACGCGATTTTGTAGTTTTTACGAAGTGAGATATAATATTCCACAAATGAGATTTCGAATCTGAGATTGCGACCAATTTTGCTCTTTCGGATATTATCATTGATGGTATGGTTGATTTATGTATCGTTTGTTATTACTATTGATAGTATTGAAAAATCAATTCCCTGAATGAGGTGCAAGCGAGGCACCTAATTGGTCTCTAGCGTTTTTCATGTTACTATATTATTTTTATATTTGTTCATACTCTCTATTTCACTATGTACTCTGTCTTTCATCCAGTCCGAAACTAAGGTAGGATGGAAGTAGGTTATGTTATGTTCGAACAAAACCGATTAGAAACGATGTTGCAGAATAGGAAAGAAGTCAGTCATCAAAATAAACATAAGCAGAATTACTCGAGAGATGATTGGTTTGCACATCAAAAAAATTGGATGCAATTTCAGTCGAAAAGCAGGAATTGCTACGTAGGGAGAAAAATGACACCTGCGCAATCCAGTGTGTAAAAAGCGAAGTAAGTCATCATTTCGGAAGAAAATGTGCTACATATCGAAACCACGATGCATCAGCGTTTTGTTTGAAAACATTAATGGTGCTCAGCGAGTTGATAATAGAAATCATCATCAGAAATGAATGAGATAAAATTTAATTTATTCTTTTTCTTGGTTACACATTACTTATTAACAATGATGATTACTTACCATCGGTAGCACTATTTGATCGGGACCCTTAGAAACTATCGTTTCACCTTAAGAAATTTTAGTTGCTCAGTTAGAGTAATGTAGAAAGCTTGAAATTTAATCGGTTATATTGGCTGTTCAGGCTACGAAATAGCCGAATCTTAATGCAATTTTGCGCAATTTATTGACTCGAAATTAGACTCAACTACCCCCAAACTTATCTTTTAGGAATGTTAGGATGGTTTTTCGCAGGAATCTGAAACTCCGATTTTTCGACTTAATCGTATAATAATCTCTCCTCTGAAAATGTTGCCTCTGTAGCCTCGGTTCCCTTCTATTGTGGGCGGAGTCCCTCTTACTCTATAATATAAAATCATTAGAGGAACACTGAACGGATATAGCCTAAGGCACGAAGCGCTTCGTGAGGTTAGACCGTGAAGCGGTCGTCAGGGGGCGTAGCTTCTTAGCCTCCTTAGTAATTGTTACAATTCTATAAAATCCTGATATCATTTTAAGCATTTTACTAACAATAAGTATATCTTTTTGCCCTTTTTCGACATTTATTCTACCGTAATCGCAGAAACAGGTTATCACCTCATGATCACTTTTGAGTGATTAATTTACAGCTTCTCATAATGACGCATGCTTAATGGCGGGAGATAAGGGCGGCATTGCACTTGACCGTAGCACTGAGGTTGCCGAATTCGTCCATATTTCTACCGAATTCAGATGTACATCACTTCATTGGCGTATCGAGACACTAGGGTTTCAGCGAAACCGTAGAGGCATTTTAGACTGCTCCTGCAGTTCAGCATAAGTTAATTTGCAGTTATGCTAAGTCAAGTGCAGTTGAATACATGATTTTCACTTGCATTTGACTTTTGCTCGATCTTAGCATCATTATTTTGTTCTATCGTTAATATCTTCGGCTGCTAACTGTAGATTTCAGCCAACATGACTTCTATAAACTGATTAGGTGGCTGCAAATGTGTTCAAACGTAAAAAAACACAAAACATTGTTTCTGCTTCGCGCTATTTCGCGCCTTTTGCATCATGGTGGTAAAATGCGTCCAAGTGATTCTTACAATCGAAAGTTCTCGCAATAAAAAATGCGTCTTTAGTTGATTTATGACCGGTCCATGACTAGATTTTAATAAATTAGCACAATTAACTCATGAAGAATTCGCACATGAGATAGTTTGTTTGGGTTGGAACCAAGAGTTGGGTATTATATCGAGTCATTAAATCAGTCTATTGCGACGGATATTATTGCGGAGGACGAGGCTATCGAAACAGCAGACTGCGCGGAATCAGCTCGTACGAGCCAAGACTTGCTCCATGGACCTTACCTCAGCATCCCAGAGGAGCAACTGATCGCTGCTTTGCTGAGACCGCACGAATTCGAGAGACCGAGAACATTCTGCTCTTGGCGGCACGGCGCCGTAAGCTGGGGTGGCGGGGGGCAGGGGGAGTAAATTGGAAAGAGAGGTGGTGAAGAGACGCTCCCGGGGGGCAGGGGGTGGAAGAGGACAAGCCGGGGTCCGACGAAGATAAGGCCGATAAGGGCACCGTCACAGTCGCAGCAGCCGGGAACTCGCGCTGTGTTGCCGGGTTCGTTCGCTTGGGAGCGCTGTTCTGGCTCTTTTTTGCCACAGTCACACTGCCGTCCTAAGGAAAAACGCCGTATGAACAGGGTGTCTAGCATCAGGAAAAACCGGAAACTATCAGGAATTTTAGCCGATCAGGAAAAAATCAGGAAAATTGGATGTTTTATCAGGAATTTTTCTTACGCGAATCTCCTTAGCGGAGAAGTCTTACTGCTTTTTGCATACCGTGCCAGGAGTCGTAATGCCGTCTTTGTTTCTGATGATTTCTAACCAGTAGCGAGTGTGTTATGTTAGTTTTTACGAGAGAAATCAGGAAAATATCAGGAATTTTCAAAATGAAAAAGCAGGAATTGTGTGTTAAATATCAGGAAAAACTAGGAAAATATCAGGATTTTTCAAAATTAAAAAGTACTAGACAACCTTAATTGAACATTCGAGAGTGTTGGAGAAATGCAATAATTAATCTGACAACGCAGCATCTTCCCCGAAAAACTATAAAACACAGTCGCACCCTTCAAGACTTTACGAGGGTTCTCGTCCCCCGTTCTCACGCCTACGCTTGCGTGGTGCATCCCTTCATCTTTGACTTCAGTCAGTCCAGATCCTTCTCTGTAGCTTAACGCCGTGTTCGTCTCAGTGCTGTAAAATTGAATAAATTCTATTTCGGAATTAAATCATATCTTATTAATATCATGACCTTAATTTCTTCACGGGCAAATGTCGAAAGTCTCCGCGAAAAATTGTTAACCTACCCTTTTTCACTTTCTAGAATGGATTTGACGTCTAGAACATATCCTCAAGTGTCAGGGAATTTTACTCAAATGTCTCAGGGAGATGTCAGGGAATTACATTTTCTAAATTTTGTGGCAACCCTGTATTGTGCCTTTTAAATTATAATGCCGAGAGGAGACAATTCTAGTAATGCTGAAATCATGTGACTTCGTAAGTTGGTTGTCGTCATTGTTCGAGCAAATTTTGCAACATTGGAATGGAGTTTTGTTTCTACGTCTGAAAGATGATTATTTTTTAGAGACAATTTCCTCACAAAATTCACGCGCACTGCTGTGTTGTCGAGGGAAGTAATTTTAACTTCAAAATGAAAGGATAGAAATAGAAGGATTTTTTTTCTTTTTTTTTTTGAAGAAGCGTTCTTAAGTTTTCGTTTAAGTGACCATAATCATTTCAAAGACTTCTAACTTGAAATTGGATGATTGGGAGTGACCAACTTCGCCTCCAACTGCCAATGGGTTCCAAGGACCAGAGGAACCTATCTGTTCCGCGAGTCAGTGATTCGAGACAGGCGAAAAACTAAGATTCTCCTTCAAACTCGCGTGATACCACATACCTACTCCAGAGTTCGAATAGTTGCTCACTTCATTTCTGTTTATTAGTAAGAGGAAAACCACCCGAATTTCACCTCAATATTGCGATACGACTCGATATTTCTGGTAGATTTGTAAAATCCTAAAAAATTACCCGCTGTCGCAGAAAATGCGCAATTTCTCCAGCGATTTTGTAAAAAGAAATGAGAAACTACGGAATAATAAGACAAAAATATGACAAATGTGCAAGTTCACCGGTGGACGGGATGATTTTATCAGTATCTCTTAAAACATTCTATTCTTCCAATGATTTTCAGAAAAAAAAAGAGAAGAAAAGAAACTACGCGATAACACCACAAAATCATCGTTAATTCGCTATTTTACGCGTTTTCATACGATCATAAAAAATTACGTGTAATTCTCTTTACTATCACGGCATTTACAAAAATCTCAAGCGGTTGATAAAGAGCATACACGATTCCACAATTTCCCCGTGTATGTCGCGAAAAATACACGACTTTTATTTTGATGCACGCATGGTGTTCATGACAGTCAGTAATTCGGGACAGACAGAAAACTAGGATTCTCCTTCAAACTTGCGCGATACCACATACCTACTCCGGAGTTCGAATAGTTGCTCACTTCATTTCTGTCTGTTATGAAGTGAGAAGCGAGTCTCTGAGGTCAAGGTTTTGACCTGACTCCCTCAGATTTAAATGAAACTTCACTCATTCTCTTCTCTACAACAAACCTAGCAAAGATCAATCAAGTTTTTTTTCCTATCCATACGTTCAAATTTTATGGAGGTTTGGATTTTCTGAAAATTCCCAGTTTTCGTGAGGATGACGAACTTCAAAAGCTAGCCTACACCTTCGCCAATATTTGTCCTAGAAAACGCCTTCTGGTACGCCGTTTGAAACCTCTTGATGTCCTTCAAGGCAACTCACAATTCATCAAGACTTTACACACGGAGAAAAAAACTTCGTGCGTGGGACCCGAAGTTTAGGTCGTATGGATCTCTGAAGTTTTCGGATTGAGCATCTGAACACTTGAGGTCTAGCTGCCGAAGTTCAGGTCAGACATCTGAAACTTCAGTTCTTACATCTGAGGTACTTCAGTTCTTACATCTGAAGTACTTGAGATGTGAGAACCGAAGTTTTTCGGATGTGAAAACCGAAGTACTTCGGATGTAAGAACTGAAGTTTCAGATGTCTGACCTGAACTTCGGCAGCTAGACCTTAAGTGCTCAGATGCTCAATCCGAACACTTCAGAGATCCATATGACCTAAACTTCGGGTCCCACGCACGAAGTTTTTTTCTCCGTGCATGATACCCCTGGGTATCAAGTAAAGTCAGAGGGGTCCTTTTCTTTATCTGACAAAATTGTGAAATTTAGTTTTTCTGGGGTGGTATTTTGGAAAGAGAATCAGACCTGTTACGTTAACCGTTAACCAGTTAATCATTGATGAGAAGTCAACATAACAATGTTTCAACAACGAGGAATTAATGAGGATATAGAACCGTTTGGAAAGGACTAACAGAAATAAAAGATACTGATAAGGAATGAGATAAGGAACTGTTAAGGATAAGGGAGGAAACTGATAAGGGTAGATAAGAACTATGATAAGGAACTCATACCGAAGCAGAAGAACATTGTCGAGGACCGAACATTAGTAATTAAAAGGACCGAGTTTAAGAGAAAGGAACCAAGCCGCATCAGCTATTGCCAAGTTTAACTGGTCAGTTAATTTTTTTACGAGAGAATGTTTGTTCGGATTTCTTTGAAAATTTTAAGGAATTTGCTTCGTACCATGAAGAATTTTAACTAAAGTTTGCACGAAAATCCGCACAACCGTTTTCATGTAAAAAATTAAATTGCCCCATTGAATTTGGCAATAGCTGATGTGGCTTGGTTCCTTTCTGTTTAACGCGGTCCAAATTCGTCCAATGATGGTTTGTTGCCTATGATGGAACATAAGAAAATATCTTTTACCGACGAACACTGACGAGATTTAAAGAGGTCCAAGTCACTCCTTGTAACTGTCTAAGAACCGAGGTAAAAGTTCTTCAAAATTGTTTTCAATATTAAAAGTCGAAGTCGATATTATTTTTCGGATTTTCTTGAAGGGATAATGAATGTTTCATTTCATCTTGAATGTTGTCGCTGTTGTAAATCCCATTTCGGCAGGGAAACTCCTAAACCACGTATCTCGTTTGCTGTGGTTAAAAATCTCCACCCCTACTTTATTTGCTTGAAGGAGAACAAATCAACACGGAAAAAACAACTTGGCGCTGAGCCCTAACTCTTTTGGTAAAACAGCGCTAACCACACGCTGTAAAGCTGGACCGAATGGGCCCGAAAGTTGTAAGACTGGACCCTAGAGCTGTAAGGACTCAGCACCACTGTCTGTAGTTGGCGCCTTTTTAAGAGTTAGGGCCCAGCGTCAAGTTGTTTTTTCCATGAACGTCATCCCTTGAAGTGTTTCCTGAGTTCACTCCGCACAGAGAAGAAAAATCACTGGAGTTTTTAAGAATTGAAGTTGAGTGTCCATTTAAAAAATAAACGGTTTTTTTTAAACTCTGAAGAATTGGAGTTACGCACCAAGGAAAAAGACGATTTGACCCTACCTTTTTTCTGCGTCAATTCGAGGCGGATAACGTATAAAATCCCATCGAAAAAATGAACCAAATCCAATTTATAATTTCGGAAAGTCCATCGTGAATCGACTACGTTGAAAGCTGGACATGCCCCCTACAAGCTGAATGGCGCACAGTGGATCGAGTAAATTGGACAAAATTTGGAAACTTTATAAGAGTATAACCAGGGCCGGATCAAGGGGATGGCCACATGGGCCGCGGCCCATGGCGGCAAAATTAGGGGGCGGCAAATTTTGCAATTTTTTTAAATGCAGGTACAAACAAATCGGATTCAGAAAAAAATTACAAACAAGAAAAGGTGACAAAATCTCTCATTTCCTGAGAAATCATTAATTTCTAATTTTGTCGTATTTCGGTAATACCAAAGACTGCGCACCTTTAATTAGTTGAGTTAAGAGAGAAATCAAACACGTAATTTGGCCTGGAGCGACGCGGCGCAAAGAGAAAAAATGATTGACGAGGACTTGAGATGAAAAGGAGAAGCCCTCAACGCGGCGGTCGGTATGTAACACATATTAGCGCCTACGAGACTGCATGAATACTTCACGCATTGCGTCAAATACAGTACGGTCAACAGCGGTCGGCGCGGCGTGAAACGCACAGTGCCTACAAGACTACATGAATACTTCACGCATTGCGCCAAACACAGTGTGGTCAGCGCGGCACGGCGGCGGAAGTTAAAATTATTAAACCACATTTCTGTTTGTTCTTTCTCAATTTTTTTTTTCATTTCTTACAAATGAATGGCCTTGTCCCCACAGAGATAGGTTTACGGAACTGAGCTTTCGCGCGAATTTCCATGAACTTTTGCTAGTAGTGTTGACAGGGCTTACGCAAAAAAAGTGTCCAACACAAGTGAATGCGTCTTATGCACCCTTCTCCCTTCGGCACGTTCACTGAATGGTTTTTATTGATGTTTCAAAATGAATGAGAAGAGGGCGGCAAAATACGGGCGGCCTATGGGCGGCAAGCAGGTAAATCCGGCCATGGGTATAACTCTGTTATATAAAATTTTGAGGTTCTAAAAGTGGTTTCATTGGTATCCTCGTAAAATTTTCTTCTGACAGCACCCTAGAAAACCTAAAATGTGACGAAATAAACATAAAAACTTGCAGTTGTAGTCGAAAATTTCATGTGCGACCTGACTCGATCCACCGTGCGGCGCGGCGCTTACACGAACGCTGCAAGTGTTTTTCGTCTCAACTCCATCACATTCAGTGCTGTTTTCCCGCATTCAACACGCCCCGACGAAGGGATTTCCATGATTGAGCCCCGTTGATTCTCCAAGTGCCCCTCCGTGCCACTCTCATCATTCCCGCTCCTCCATGCGCACCTCGTTACCCCCCTCCCTCCTCCCTCCTTCGTATCATTCTCAACTTTATCACAGTGTTCATCTTATCCTCGCTCGGATGCAACGACGGAATCCTAGTCGTAGAACGACCATTCATCCGCTGAATAATTTTTATGGAGCTATCGTCCGTTCTCTCCTCGTATTTGTGCAAATAAAGGTTTTTGAATTCATAATCCCGTTTTTTCTCCTTCGAGTGGAGGACGGGGGAGAGGAGGGGTTGAGGGATCGCGCAACGACGTTACGGAAGGTTGAGTCTGCGAGAATTCTTTCTCTTGTTGATCGCATTTTTTTCCCCCCGTCAAATGTTTCATGAAATGTCACAGAGTTGTAAAAAATTTTAAAAACGCGAAACCTATTTCCAGGGGTTGTGTATGCAGCACGCACTAAAAAACAGTCAAGAGCAAAAACCATCAGCCTTTCAATTTATTGATGACGCATTTAATTTCGAAAAATATTTTTAAATATCATCAATATTTTTTCGAAATTTCTAGGGGTGTCTAATTACTCTGAAGATTTTATTTTTCATGAACAGTACAATGCAACCCTGCCTTTATCCGAATGTTAGCGCCCGTTTCCACCGTCGCAGCAATACCCCGTCCTTCGCTTTTCAGTTTGGATCCCCCACACCGGGCGGCGTGAAACGTACGAAAGAAATGAAAGATCGGAAATTTCAGTGAAATATTTCGTGAAATATCAGGAGGCTGCAAAATATTTTATATTTTTCAGGGGCTAGAGTATGCAACCCGCACTCAAACACACAAAAATAGAAGAAAGTCATAATTTTTAAATTTTGCAAAACATGAGAAGGAACCGGTATATCTCAATATATTTCATAAATATCTGCAATTTCATGAAATATTTCACGTGAAATTTCAAGATTTCATTTTCCATGAAATTTTACCACCCTGCCCCGGGCAGCCGATTCTACGTGAGGTGGCTCCCTCGACGATGACGGGTTCACGGGCTGTAATAATGGGCGCGAGGGTAGAAGGGCAACCGATGGTGGACCGGAAACTCGAGCCGGTTCCCGGTTGCGTCATCGGCGGAAGACGTCAGATCGTCAGAACCTTCGAAAGCTGCCGGGCGTGGGGCGGGGGGCTATAAGCTGACATGGCGAGATAATAAGAGAAAAAGAGGCAGAACTGTCGGGCCGAGTGAGCGACGACGCAGACCCGGTGACGCATATCAGGAAGGAGGAGGCTGGCGCAGTGAGCGTGAAGATAAGCGACGGCGGTGCGCGGCGCGGCGCGGCGTCGCGTCGACCAGCAGGGGCCGCGGGCCGGGGCCTTTGGGCTTTGGGAGGCCGCGCTCGGGGAGTCGGGGCCGCTTGTTCGAATCCCGTAGTAATACGCGAGCTCCTGCCTTTGCCCTGCACACCACCACTCCGCCGTGATAAGGCGAAACTCCCTGTATGAGCCTTAAAACGTTTTTTATCCTTTGATGAAATACGAATTTCCTGGTGAACTGAAGATTATTTTTCTCCAATTTTTCAGATAATTGTTAGGGTTGCGGTCAGTTTGCAGGATTCTAGCATCAGGATGTTCCCGATTTTATCAGGATTTGAGATCAATCAGGATTTAATCCCGATTCCACCAGGATTTGTGGAAAAATCGGTCGTAAAATCAGGATTTGAGAAAATTTGGCCGTTTAATCGGATTTTTTTTATCGAGCTATTTTTGTTAAGTTACATTCGCCTTGCGTGAAAGGATTTGAAAAGATTATGAAATCAGGATTCAGCAGTCAAAAATCAGGATTTCATTCGGATTTCCCAAAATGAAAATAAAAACTAGATACCCCGGCCTAGAAAACCGGGAAACTCAGAGAATTTGCGACGATCGGAAAAAGTTAGGGAATTTTCAACACATCTCCTCTTCAATAACACATCACTGATCCTCCAATTGTTTATCCGTTCTGATCATTTTTAAGGCTTGGCATTTTTTAACCATCTACTAAATTCCCCCCCCCCCTAATTTGGTATTTAATCAAGAAAATTGTGTCCACATTTTAGCGAACGTCAGCTTATTTATAAAAAACAAATATAAATAATAATCATTTTAAATGAAAAGAAATAAATAAAGGTACAAGTTTTGTTCGAAAGTCAGGGAATTGGAACATTTTGGAGTACAGGGTCGGACTTAGGGAGTGGCAAATTTTGTAATTTTTTAAATGTAGCCATAAAGAAAAATCGGATTCAGAAAAAAAAAAAGTACAAACGAGAAAAGATGACAAAATCTCTCATTTACCGAGAGTATATCTCTAATTTTGTCGTCTTTCTGTGATACAATAGACAGCACCTTTAATTAGTCGCGTTAAGACTAAGAGAGAAACCGAACACGGAATTTGGCCTGGAACGGCGCGGCGCGGCTCAGATGCATGCCGATGATGACGAGATCTTGAGATGAAAAGGAGTAATCACCCTCGAGCCTCGACGCGGCGCGGCGGTCGGCATGTAAGACTTATTAGTCCCTTCAAGACTGCATGAGTACTTCACGCATTGCGTCAAAGACAGTGCAGTGCGGTCGCTGCGGTCAGCAGCGGGCGCTGTGAAACGCATAGCGCCTACAAGACTGCATGAATACTTCACGCATTGCGTCAAATACAGTGCGTGCAGCAGCGGTCGGCTCGAAACGCATACCGCAATACCGCATACAAGACTTTAGGAATACCTCACGGTTTTTTTTTTGCATTTTATCGTACGTTTGTTTAATTGCATTTTTAGAATGATTAAAAATTAGCTTTTCCGTGTTTTTTTTTTTAAAGTTTTTGCTAGTCGGGCTGGGCTACCGGCGTTGCGTTCGCGCTCGATAGCATCCCAGATAGAGCAACTTTGCCTCTTTGTAACACCTCCTCTCTCCGTAAAAAAATAGCCAGTAATTAATCATCAATCGACACAGAAAAATTGTGTGTGTCGGTTATTGCTTGGAATTGAAGCTCGAGTTAGGAGGGGGAAAAAATCACGATGAAATTAAACGATGCTGGAAGCGAGGTTGTCCGATAATTTTTTAATATTTTTGAATTTGCTTTCAAATGCGTAATAATCTACGTGGCTAACGTACCTCAGTCGTCCTTTTTTTCATGGACGTCACATTTTTCCTACCTCAAGCACTTCTATCTGTGCCAGCTTTTCTGACGTCATTTTTGCAGCGCTTCGTCAGAGTTGAGGGAAAACGGTTTTAGATACATTTATCTATATCGGACTAGCAACTTTCCAACTTTAACACTTATTAATTTTTACCCAGGGTGTCTACCATCAGTAAAAACAGGAAAAAACTAGAAAGTATCAGAACGTTTGATGTCATCAGGAAAATCGGTCATTGGTTAGGAAATTCTGATTGCGTCAAGCCTATTTCAAACATTTGATTTATTTACCTAAAGGTGTTATTTGTTTAATTCAAACAAGTAATTTATTCGCGCAAAAAATCATAATATTTTCCTGTATAGCGGGAAAAATCGGGAAAATCCAAAAACAAATGTGAGTATACACCCTGTAGTTTTAATGAATTCTGAAATGGAAAAAAATCCATCGCTGAATCGATCAATCCAATCGATTCGATTTTCTCTGAGGATCCGATTTCATTGATTTAAATAGTGATAATGAAATCGATTTCCCCTCAAAGGCTTAAAATTCGCTCTCTTAAAAAAAAGATAAAATTAAAATTTCCGGGAAGTTTGCCAAAATGTTAGTCCAAATATCGGTTCAAGTGCCGATTTGGTACATTTTGGCAGAAAAATCGGAAATTTTCGATTTTGAAGTAATGAATCGATTTTTATCAAGCCCCACAAAAGCGATGCAATTTAATCGATTTTTCCGGTAAAAAAAATTGGTTTTTCAAGAAAATTGCAACGCAAAATCGTTAGTCGCAACCCTACCTCAATCCCGATCAACGGAGGTTCGAGTCATCGACTGCATCACCCGTATCGGCGTCTAATAGGACACATTCCTATCAAACGGAACTAAGTGTATTATGACATGAGCACTGTTCTGCCGTTCTAAGGAAGAACGCCGTATGAGCCTTCAGACGTTGCCATATCTCCTTCAAGAAATAACAAATTTACCGAGAAAATTGTTAACATCTTTCCTTAAATCTTTCAGACAATTATGCCCGCAATTTAATCTAAAATATCTGAAAATTTCAAGGAAAAATAAGCATCATTTTCCCAAAAAATACATGTTTTATTCGGAGAAATCTGGCAACTCTCAAATGTTCATACGGCGTTCTTCCTTAGCTTGGCAGTGTTATGCACATATTCTTTAGGGTCTCAGGGCTCATGTCTCAGTGCACCCTCGGACACAAGGTGTCCCAGCCGATGATTCTCCCTCCAGGGTAGACTTCGGCACTATCCGGGCAGATATGCAGCCGTGAGTTTGGTTTAGTTGGTCGGCTCGACCTCGGTCCCCGATCTCCCTAGCCAGCTCCTGATCAGAGCCTTTATCTAAACTAGAGCCAAACCAACATATGATAGTTTTAAGCGATTAGATGACCATCCGGCCGAAACCCACCCCATGTGGGGTGGTAGTGCGAAACGGATGGAAGTCGAAATCCCCGATTTTGGTTTACCACAACCGGTGGAACAAATCGCTTAAACTGTCATATCTTCGAGAAGATTCGCCACTTTTTCTCCCGGTAGAACTACAAAAAAAAAAAAAAAAAAAAAAAAAAAAAAAAAAAAAAAAAAAAAAAAATGTCTCAGTGCACATAGTTCCGTTTGATAGAAATACGTCCAATAATGCTCTTTATCCAGGCGATTTGGACGACCCGGATGGTCGGGTGTCATCGAAATGGCGAATTGCGGCGCAGTTTTACGCGGGTGATTCATCGGAACATGATTTAACGTAAACAAAGGCTGCGGCCGCCGAGACAGCTGGGCCCATTCATATCCTCTGTTGATCCAGTTATTCCGGGCGACCCACGCGCTGCCTCCTCCAAGTCCTGTTTACCAATATCGCGATTACATTTTGAATCATAGCCCGGGTTTCCTATCCCCACCTCGCGCCGTGCCACTGCGCCGTACGCCAAATGAAAAACGGCTCCGCGATTTTGTCAATACGTAGCTCTGCTCGAATTCTCGAATGCATCCATTTCCGTCGTGTTTTCTGCTTGCGATCGTGGTTCTTAGCAACTTCGAAGAATTTCCAAGTGTTGGTTTACATTCGATCGTTAGTCATCGAATTGGCCTACATTTTGCGATGAGGAACCACGAGCAGGGCTTCCGGCAGTCTGTTGAAAATCTGGAAATCGAAATCAGGGAAAATCGGGGAATTCATGGGGAAAGCTAGGGATTTTTGGCTCAGCATCTTCGGCCGGTGCCATTTGGGAGAGCGCGAACGACTTCCAAGTATTTACCTTTCCCCTAATTTGAAGCTTTAGAAGTGGAAATTGTGTCCGAAGCTTATTGTTAGTGGAATAAGTATGCGTAAGGGGNGGGGGGGGGACTAATTGAAAGAATTGTTCTAAGATCAGGATTTGGAGTTTTTTGAGGAGTGGAAAAGCAAACTAAAAATCAGAGAAAGGGAGGAAATTGGAAAATGAAGAAAATAGCGAGTTCGTGCATTTAAGCACCTTTCTGCGTAGGTAAGGTAGTGAATAATTCAATTGATCCTTATTTTGCAAAAAGTAACTATGTATCTCGTTTTATGCAGAGTTCTCTGAAAGTTCTATCTTCAAATGGGAGTTATCATTTGTTACTCAAGAGTCGTAAATTCGTAAATATTGCGTAATCTTTAGGCGACCACTCAATTTATTTCCCTCATGGATGGAGCCACAGGATGGCTTCCATTCCCGGCGTGCGAACTCTGCTTCACAAGGGTTTTCATTTTCCATGTAGAAGCCAGTACCCGAACCTCTGTGCTGTTGTACTAACCATTTGAAAATACCTGTCAATCCTATGCATTTTACTCTGTGTAACAGGTTTGAATTTGGAAACTGTGCTTTATAATCCATTATAGTGAGATTTTTACGTTGAGAGATTGCAATTACGTACATTGCGGCTCTTAAGGCTATCTCTTCAATTCACTTTTTTTTCACCTTCCCTCTCGGATCTGCAATTTTTATCCTGTATTCTAAAATATATTCAATTTTACTTCTTCCCGTGAAACGAAAAAAAGGGAAAAAATGTCTCGCGTGGTAATCACGTGATTTTTAGACTTATTTCTGCAACGATGGCAAAATCAATTAATGTTGCCAAATTTTTGCGCCAAGTGACACACTTTTTTAGGCGTATGCAATTAAATAATTCCGTGCAAAACAGGAAAAAAGGGTGAAATCATAAACATTTGGACGTTGCCAAATTTCTAACACAAATTTTATGGACAACTGCTGAATGGTTTTCTTCTTATTCCCAGATAATATTATTTGCAATAATTTTTAGTGTTTCTGAAGATTCTGAAGGGAAAATATTATTTGTAACTCCTCTCAAAATTAAAGTGCATGGAAAAAGTTTGGCATCATTCATTTGCTCTGACGACGTTCCTGCATAACATGGCAGTTATAGGCATAGTGAATCGTTTTTCGCTTTGCCAATGCGCATTTGGATGGAAATTGGAGTCACCACTTTTGCGCCACCAGTACCGAAATTGTACGTCCGCGGTTTCGTGTTCGACGCCAGAGGCACATGCGTTAAATTTCATTCTCTTTCGTTCCGCTCCGTTGACGTCACAGTCGAAAACAGAGCGATGCACGCGTTTTCTACATTCTTGAAAGCGATGGCGACAACCTGTTTTCGTTGTTTTGCACAGAACTCCCATCGGGTTACAAAATGTTGACGCAAACCTGTGTTTTTACGTCACTTTTTTGTTGACCCGACATGGAACGGCGCGCCGCAAAAGTCGAGCATGTTTTTACCACGACTTATAGCTTTAGTTTCCTATGCTCTGGATCCGTCCAATAGGAATTGTTTGCGGTTTTTATAATCCATCACTGAGGTAGGGCTCATTATTACGGGTATTTTGAATATCTTTGAATATGAGGGTGTTGTCCTAGACGTCGTCCTCACATGGTTTTAGAAAAACGGAAAGATTATCCGTGAAACTCACAATCAGATTTACCGAATTTTTTATATTTTCTGTGATGAATTAAATGTAATTAGCGGCCTAAGTCGCGGCAAACCTATAAAATTCCGGAAATTTTAAAGTAAGCCGGGAAGTCAGGGAAAAATTAGATTTCGCCGGCGGTCAAAGAATTTTTTTTCACCTCAAAAAACCGCAAGAGCGCATAGCGCGTGCGTATTTTATAAAAATCATGGGAAATATGGGAAATTTTGCTGCAGGAATTACTATTTTCTTAAAAAGAAACAAAATTCTCGTCAGGGAGAGGGAATTATGATATTTAAGCTCAATCGCCTCCTGCATTTTGCCCTGCCCTCATGCCTTGCATACCATGCTGTTCTCAGTCGGATTTCGTTCCAGATGTATAGTCCTAACTTTCTGTTATTAGGTATCATTGACTGTGTTCATGTTCCCTGCTCAAGTTTTCGCGCTCTCTAACCGATCCATGATTTTTTAGTTTTTTTCCCCGAAGGAAATACACTACACTGAAAAAAAACTCCGGCCGTGGGAGCCACAATTACGGGCTATATAGACATACCGTCCGTTCCGGGCTCAAAGGCTGAAAATTCCGGCTGCTGGAGGCGTAGTTTCGATTGCTCCGGGTTCAGAGACCGAAGCTACGGCTCCAGCAGCCGGAATTTTCGGCCTTTGAGCCCGGAACGGACGGTATGTCTATATAGCCCATAATTGCGGCTCCCACGGCCGGAGTTTTTTTTTTTTCAGTGTACTGTTTAGAGATGACCGCTACCCATGCGAAAAGTCACGAGCCGCTCTTTTAACTAATGAATGCATTTAAAATTGTACTCCTTTCTTTTTCCTTTTTTTTTAATTTTTTATTTTTAAATTTCTGTGGCAACGAAGCGTCCACGGCTAGAGTCCGGGCAGGAGTAAAACAAACGCACGATCACAAAAGCATTCTTAAAACAACTGTCAGAAAAGAAAAGTGGAAACAGGAAACTACCCCGCGCCGCGTCCCTCTCCCGATGGCCTCTCGCGCAGTGGAGAGCGCGCAGGTGGAACGGGGCTGCGACCGAGTTTCGGGGGCGCCTCGGCCGGCGGGGGCGGGGGTGAAAAGGGAAAGAGAAAAGGCTCCCGTTTCGTTCACTACGGTACCGTCCCATCGCATCGTCGAGTAGGGAGAAAAGGTGCGAGTATCCGGAAATTCGAATCAGCTGTAATTGCCCATTGAAATCGACACACGTCGCATGCGACAGCTCATCCACCCTAGTTTTTTCTCCCTTTTTAATGGATGTTTTCAATATGCCATAATAACGATTACTACCAATATTACAAGACATTACAACTCGCACTACACCCATGAGTCAGTCGCGCTAGGTACAGCTAGTCCCAGCCAGTGTGAGGGTAACTTAGAATCAAAACGGGTACTCGCATTCCCGTCTTACTACGCGGAGAAGCGCTCGTCCAATGAAAAAATGGACCAACCACGGATCGCCGTACAAGAAAGCATGGGAGCTAGATCGTCCATTTTCTGATTGGTTACGCGATTTGAAGCGCGCTAAAACACGTCCAAACGTCCATTAGCGAGACATAGGAGGAATTTTAGCGGATTTTAGACGTAAATTTTTGGAAAACCTGTCAATGGAATATTGCCAAAACTTTGAGAACCACAGGTAACATACACAACATTCTGTCGCAGTTGCAATTTTTTACCATCACAGTACCCATATAAGGGCTCGCAATTTTTTGCGAATCCTCATGCTGGGAGTAAGATTTGAACTTGCAGAAGTTGATGACGAGAGACCGTGGTGGTGATGGACCAGAGAAGTTTGTCCATTTGAAGAAGTAGTGTGGAACTTATGAAACACTGGAGTTCTGTAATAAAGCGAAGAGACGCTGACTTCCATGGTTTCAGGGTTGAGTATTGTCTGATTCTCATGCATCCTAGCCGAGAGTGTGCCCTAAGCTACCGCGGCCGGTTTCAAAATATTATGTTTTTGTCGAGCCTGCAGTGTGAAAGGAAAAATCAAGCGAGAAAATTTTCAGCGTTATACTTGTGTATTTCAATGCTGCAGCTCCGTAAGTTCTACGTTTTTGTTTCAGGATGCTGAGGGAATGCTAGGCAGTACGCCTCCCCCGAACTCTGCTCCACAGACTGGCAAACCAACCTCTTCGCTCTATGGTATGTTTTTAGTTTTCGTGTAAAAGCTTTCATTAGTTTTTTTAGTTAAGTATGGAAAATGTCAGCAAAGAAATATTTTGCTTTGTAAAACGTTGAGTCAGCATCACGGGCAATTTTAAAGGCAGTCCGGAAGTACTGATAAAGTGCGGAAATTCCGCAAGTAGGTCCGGAATTTATTCATTTTTTTGTCATTTCCGTCGCAATTTGAGCGGTCAATTCAAATTTTTGAAATTCGTCGAATTTTGTCAATTGCAGGTACTGAAAAATTATTGAATTTTTCTGTTGAAGAGGTACTGAATTTCCCGGGAATGCACCGAAACAGTACCGGAAAAGTACTGATTTTAGCCAGCCTGTTTTAGTAGACACCCTGATAGCAAATTTTCGTTTTTTTTTTTTTTTTTTTTTTTAAATTTCAGTAATTTTTTATCCGTCGGGCACCTTTCCATCCATCCTCAGAAAAATTTGTGGCTACGCCACTGTCGTTCATCGAAGACAGTCTAACGTTGAAATAATGTGGCAGCGAGGTTGTGAATATGGCAGCGATTGATAAGATCTCGAGCCGCGGTCCCCGAAGACGACGATGACGACGGCGCAAACAAACGGAGGATACTCCGCTGATAGACGCCGATTCATGCTAATTTATGTGAATATTTTTGAACCACATATTTTTTTATGGCGGGCCCCATTGTGCATCTGTCCTCGTTGTCACATCTCCTCCATACATTTCACGCCGGGAACAGGGGGCCCCGACTCTCGTTCTCGCCCCCTCGGTGCCCGTCCGCAATGGACCACTAGACAAGGTACGAATTTCAGGATTCTGATACATGTTTTCAACCAAAATTTTACGTAAAACACGATGCGCACAACAGAAATTACCGAAATCGACTCCTTATGAAGATATTTAATGATTCTTGATGTGTGAATTCAAACCACCCGCTCATGAAAACTCAATGCTCTACGTGATTCACATCGCGCGTTAAACGTTATCATGACAGTCTCTTAGGATATAAAAATCTGGCAACCTCAATCTTGACGCTTTGGCTCAGCTATAGCTTATAGTTTGAACAACACATGGTGGGAAATGAACATTTCTCGATTGAGAGGCTTGCTGAAACCGTTGTAGTGCGCGATTTGACTCACGTAGATCTTTGAGTTTCTTGTGAGCGGGCAGTTCAAATTCCGCGTAATCAATGTGAAATAAAAAGGTTAATATCTTCGTTAGGAGTTGGTTTCAGTAATTTCGTCGCGCGAATCGTGTGCTACATGAAATTCTGGTTAAGAAACATGTATCAGAATGCTTGAATTCGTGCCTTGTCTAGTGGTCCATTCCTCTTGACTTTTCCGGCGAGATAGGGAAAAACATCGTACAACATTCGAATGTTTCCTAGTCTCTCTGATCAAATAATTATTTTCTGGAAAGCTTGTTCATTTTTTAATTTTTTTTCCGAGTCTTAATTCAAAATCAAATTAACAATAAGTTAATTTTTTAATAGGTATGAGAGTAGTCAATAATAGGGAGTAAAGTCGTATAAAAATTCAAATGTTGCCGAATTACTCTTATAAAATACTAATTTTCTGGAAAACGTGTTCATTTCTTTTAAACAAAAGTTTTCGGAGGCTTTATTCCAAATTTAATTCCGCTAATTTAATCAAGAAAAAATACTTACGAAGGTATAAATTGTGCCAGGTCAAGCACTAACGGGGAGAGAAAGAAGGCAAGGTTTTTTGAAGTTCGACTCTTCATTTAGACTTAATCTTGCGATCAGGAACACTAGAACGCTCATCCATAGAAGCACCTACTCGCACAGGGAAACTTATGACACATCGTCATTTTCAAAAATTAGGCGTAAATCGTAGATACTTATTGCAAAATGCAGTTCATTCGTGGTCGGCCCATAATTTTTCTCAAAAATAAGCATTTTATCGGGAGAAATTCGAAAACATTCGAATGCTCATGCGACGTTTTTCCTCTCAATGGAAGTGTTTGACTTGATATGAATCTAAGTTGCCAGATTGTGCAATTAAATATGGATATTTTACGAGTGCTTCAATAGGGGAAAATGCTAATTCTCCAGCACTATCTGGCAACAATGGTGCGAGTCATCTCTGATTTTTCAATGGTGAATCGTTCGTTCTCTCTCCATTGCTCCCTGTATCCGGACAGAGCAGTCGTAAAGGCAAAGGAGCATCGTTGAATGATCTGGTGACCTTCGCAAGGAGGAGAGCCGGGGAAGCAATCAAACTGCATCAATGCATCTTGTGCATAAAGTGCACACACCTCTTCAGTCTTGTCTCTAGTAGGCATGATGGATCGATCGTGTTGCGCTGGCAGCGAGCGTGAGGAAAGATCTCTGCAGCGCTATACTGCTGTGCTAAGGAAGAACGCCGTATGAACATTCGAGAGTTGCCAAATTTCCTTAGATAAAACGTGTATTTTTGAGGTAAGTTACGCATAGCTTTCCTCGAATTTTTCAGACATTTTCGATTAAATTGCGAACAAAATAGTCGTAACATGCTGAAGGAAAATATCCACAATTGCCCCGGTAAATTTGTTCTTTATCGAAGGAGATATGGCACCGCCTAAAGGTTCCTACGGCGTTTTTCCATAGCACGACAGTATGAGAACAAATAACGTAAGAACATTCGAATTTGCCAAATTTCTTTTGACGAAGTATCTGCTCTAGAGGAAGTTATGAATATTTCCTCGAAATTTTTGACGGTTTTTATCTGATATTTGGCAACTTCCAAAAGAACTTACGACGTTCTTTCTTTATACGGCAAAGTAATTTTGAAGTGACGTTGCCATAATATTTTTAAAGGTCAATACTTTTTAAAACCAACGAATGGCAGCATGGGAAAATGCACTACTTACTGAACTAGTGTATTCTACTCGACAAGCACACATACGAAAAAATACACCGTCACTCAAAGGCGGTCCAAAAGTTTACGTGTTGTGGATTTGCTGACCAATAACGTCTTTTAGCCGCCCTGTTTCGGTTGCCCGGTTCAGTTTTTCAAAATGTGTTCTCTTAATTCATTTTCCAAATCGTTATTTTCATCTGATTTTATTTTCAAGTTATGATTATCATTTTCGCTCATCATTTGACGAAAGTAGAGTGCATTGAAAGGCGAAAACCGGACGAAGGTAAACTTCTCTTGTACATGTGTGCTGCAAAAGATTTACTTCTCATTTATGGAAATCTTTCATGGTTGCAGCCATCATTTTCATTTCATGTGAGTCATTCAATATGATGCCCAAAACTCATCATAAAGTCTAGTTGCTCCACGTCACGTTTAACTGCGCTAACGTCTCGCCACGTTGGCAAAATTGCTTAGTCCGTGGACTTGGCAAATCTTTTACCCAGTCCGTGGACTGACCGATGTTTTTGCCCAGTCCGGGAACTATGTGCGACTAGCTCGCGGACTAGCCGGTCTGAAAGTCTGAAAATTACCCGATCGTCAATTATAGTCACAATCCATATGGTAACTGACGAAAGATGGGTAATCATCAACAGTCACCGAATCGGAAGTTCCGAACTCGGTTAGAATGGCAGCTTGGTGGTTCGGGCACGAAAGTAGTACCGAACCTCCAAATCAAATTCGCTTTTTCAAAAATTTTCGTTAAGGACTCTAGGCGCAGCTCATTGTTCACACGACCTTTTTTTTTCTTCATTTTTTTTCTTTCCATCTCATTGTTTATTTTTTCAGAGCACGATGAAGAATATATGGACGAAAATGTGAAAAAAATTTCACTCGGAGACCGATATGCATAGTCGGTAACGCGATGCATCGTTGCAGTTGCAAGCAATCTCTAATGCACACGCGACTCGCAAGTCGCAACATACCGGGAAAAGATTAAAATATCACGTGAAATCGCGTGAGGGCTCCCGATATCGTATCAGATTTTCGCTGCGCTTGCACTCGTGAAGATCGAGTTGGGTTCCATCGAATGGGAGGGGGCGGCGGGGTGAGGGGGCGCCTTCCCCCCGTGGACTTATGACGTCCAATCTCGGAATCTCGCCGCTTTATCCCGTGTCGACTGAGTTTTCCGATCCGTCTTTTCCTCGTGCAGTTTTCCTCATCCTGGCATTTCCTTCTCGCGATTGCACGATTCCTTCTTGCGATTCAGGATGTTGAGGATTTTTAGAACCGTCTCGAATGGCATGCGCACGCATTCACACTATTAATACTTACCCCTCTCTTTGTATCGTCTGCATATTTTTTTTCATAGAGGAAAAAAAGGAAGTGTTTGCATCTCGGGCATTTTAGATTTTTTTGATGACGTAGGTCGGTACGGCCACGGACAATTTGTATTATCGATTTTCTTGGAAATGCTGCAGTTTATAACAAGCGTTTAAACAAAAGTTGAGCTTTAGCCGATTTTACAAATATATGCAATGATTGCGACTCAGGCCATGCTTTAATAATAAAAAAAGCAATGTGCAAGAGGATATTAGTATATTTACAATTTTACCATTTTTTACAATTATTTGTAAAATCGGTTAATAGCTCAACTTCTGTTTTAACATAATGAGTAGCCGAAATCCGAATAATTTTGACGTTTAATATGCGAGACAGAAACTTTTGACAAGGATGACAGGTACACCAGACTGTGCTCGGGAAAAATGTATTTGTATTTCGGAAATCGGCACCATCATAATTATTCTCTGTCACCCTGTGGACACAGTGGTTATTTTCTCTATATTGATTTGCAATGTTTGCATTGCTACTTCATTCTAAACGGCCTCGTGGAATTATCTCTCAGTTCTACTCAATCAATGAATGACGAATTTTTTCCAACTGTTTTCCCGTGCTCATCAATCAGGGGTAGGAGAATGAAGATCGAATCGAATATTGCCTCTAGCATAGACAAATTATTTCACGCAGAAAAAGACTTCGCCAATATAATCAATGCGGTTCGGTTCGATGTTTTCGGGTCATGAACCTGGCGCATCGGTTACTCTAACCGAGGTCATCAGGGCATGACCTCTGAGGTTCATAACGAATCTCTTGTCTTAACACCGAGTGACGTCAGACTACAGTCTGGCATCAGTTTTCAGCACGGCTTTATCAAACTAATTTTATTCTACTCACAAATTTTAATGTTCATTTATGCCATATCGCCTTCAATAATCTGATAGGCAATACGAGCGGCTTAGGAGCATGCTTGCAGCATTGTGTCCACATTTATTCATGCTGACTGCTGAGTACGGCATTATAGCGGACACTTTTAAGGTGTATTACGATTTTTCCGCCTATCTCGCCTTCAATAACCTGATAGGCATTCTGAGCGGCTTAAGAGCAGTGATATTTGCTAGTATCAGGGTGTCTAGCGGATTCCTCCAAGGTGCATTGCGCTTATTCCACACAGTTTGCCTTCAATTACCTGATAGGCAATCTGAGCGGCTTAGGAGCAGTAATAGTTGCTTGTATCGGGGTGTCTAGCGGATTCCTCCAACACTGGAAAAAAAAAAACACTTTGGATCTAGAGTCTAGACTCTTAAAAACATCGACAAGAAAAAGTGCTCTTGATTCAATCAGAATCTAACTTAAATCAAGAGCCAAGCCTCTTAATTTAAGCGGATTTCGTTCTGATTTAAGCAACAATCCGATTGAATCAAGAGTATTTTTTCTTGTCAATGTTTTGAAGAGTCTGGACTTTAGATCCAATGTGTTTTTTTTCCAGTGTAGTTCGCACTAATGCGCGTTATTATTAATTTTTCGCCCTCACAAACCGCAAACCTAAGTAGCGCAGATTAAGTTCGAGAAACTACGTATCCTCGCATTCGGACCAACACTACTTTCATTAGCCGTTGCTCGACGAATATGAATGTTACTGTTCTCAAGAAAATGTCGAATAAAGTTAACTTTGCCCCTCTCGTTTTCGTCTGCCGCATACATTCTGCCGTGTTGAGGAAAATCATGCACTCGAATATTGCAATATTCCAGTTTCCCTTCGTGCATAACGTTTCCTCTCCAGGAGGAAAATTTCAGGGCGTATTCATCCGCGGTATTCACATACCGTGGTTTTCCTCAGCACCGTAGCAAAGGGAGCACAGTGGGTCGAGTCAACCCGAGAAGTCGGACATGACATTTTTTACTAAAACTGCAAATTTTGATGTTTATTTCGTCACATTTTAAATTTTATGGGGTGCTTCTAGAAGAAAATATCACGAGAAAACTAATAGAGCCACTTTTAGAACCCCTAAGTCGTGTATAAACGGAGTTAAAAGCTATGAAAGTTTTCAAATTATGTCCAACCTCTCCTATTGACCCGATCCACTGTGGGCCGGAGTCGTTGGCCAGTGCCTGTTCAGCGGGTAAAGCATTCCAGAGATTTACAATTTTTTGAGCTTATCCTCGATGGTAAGCCAAACTCGAACCGCTCCGATCCAAGTCCAAAATTCACCCTTATGGGAGTATTGGCATTTAAAATTATAATCACGCGGGCGTGTCTATGACTAAACAATGGGAAACTCCACTCGGTCGTAATAATTTCTCGTGTGCACCACTGCAAGCCTACTCTACGGAGATAAGAGCGCACTTGGTCAGGATTGCCAGGTCTTGTGCGAAAAGTTCAAATATTTTTACCAGACATTTGTACGCGTTCACTAACACGGTTTTTTTGTTTGATCTTTTCTCTACGCAAAGGTCTGAGATGTCTAGCTCATTTTAGAAACAACATATCGACGGTGAAACTACCAAACCACGTATCTCGGTTTGCTACGTCGCAGACTTCCTGTCATACTTTATTTTTTAAATGAAAAACTACTTAACGTCCCGTCTCCAAAATTTCTGTGATTTTTCCTCTTCGTGCGGAGAAAATTCTGTGAAAATTTCAAGGAATGATATTGATTTGGTCTACTTCAAAAAAATAAAATGCGAGCGTAGATTTTTAAACACCGCAAACGAGATACGTGGTTTGGTATTTTCACCGTCGATATGTAACATCAGTGTCCTCGTGCAGATCAGTCTTGTACAGATGAGCCAGAAATGGACTTCATTTTGCAATTTGGAACCATAAATTCTAGCCCGGTTTAAAAACAACGTATGTGCCATTAGTTTCCCTATGCACATAAGCGTTTTTCCATAAGAGCCAGAATTTATAGTTCCAAATTGCAAAATGCAGTCCAAATAGTGGTTCTCAATTGCAAAATATAGTCCAATGGTACATACACGCACAGTTCGCAAAAAGGAACGGCTAGCATCACAGCAATGCTAAGATAATGTATCTTCTATACATGCCTAAAATTTTTAACTGTAGTATCGTGAGTAAAGTATGAAATTTACGGGGTTATTTTCTTATTTAATTGTCACGTTCGTGGTATGAAAATAGAAACTTTTTAGACTCTCAAGTTCTCTTGCAAGATGGAGGAAGTTAGACAATATGGATCGCATTTAGCAAAAAGGAACCAGCGTGATTACATCGTTTTCAATCGTGCAACTTCCTATTTTCCTTTAAAAAAACTCTGTATGTGTACAGTATTAAAATTTACACAGTTATTTCCTTTTAAATTTTATAATTTTTGGATGGGAAGCAACAACTATTCGCTATATTCTTGGAGATTTCAGATAATTATGAAGAAGCAAAATTTTTACATTGCGCTGGTTCCTTCTTGCTAAATGCAATCCATGTAGTAGCAAGCAGCCCACTTTTGAAATACGCAGTTCAACTTACCCGTAAAATCTTTATCAAAGGTGGCTTTGACTGTCCCGCAACGCCGCCTGTTACGTTACGTCAATTTCATTTTTGACCAACACTGGAAAAAAAAAAACACATTTGATCTAGAGTACAGGCTCTTAAAAACATCGACAAGAAAAATTATTCAATCAAGATTTATTCAATCAGAATGTAGCCTAACTCAAGGAACAAGCCTCTTAATTTAAGCGGATTTCGTTTTAATTCAAGCAAAAAACCGATTGAATCAAGAGTATTTTTTCTTGTCAATGTTTTCAAGAGTCTGGACTCTAGATCCAATGTGGTTTTTTCCAGTGAATCTCTAACTTATCTAAAAAAATTCGTTTGGTCATTTTTAACTGAAAGTCGGTACATTTTGAATTAAACTTCATTCTCATCATTTGTGAAGTAGGCTTAAAGTTTATCGCAAATGTCAAGACGATGTAAGGCGAATTCATATTTGATGCTGAAGGTCACGGACAGTCGGTAACAAACTCACAACGGTGTCACGAGGCTTGACCAAGGAATGAGCCCTTTAATAATTCAGTTTCAATCTCTTTCGTCAACCACCCTTAAGCGAAAGAAGCTGAACAATTTGACCCACCGACACGACCGCAACCGCTGTCGATGCTACGTTCAAAGCGGATTTTTTACTTTCCTTCGGCGTGAACTCTCGGCGAGCCTTTCCCCTTCCTCCATTCCTTCAGTCTCGCTTCTTCGCCGTAGCCGCCCACTTTAAATGGATTCGAGTAGCATTTAAAAATATTATTCTCTAACACGCCACGTCCTGTACGAACCCGCATCATTCAAGTTGTCAATATTTCAGTGAACAGGGAGCAGGCGCACTGCGGCCCAAAGTAGAGAGGAGCCGGCCAAACGATCAGGATGCTCTCAAGGATCCAGGAAGTTCTCAACCTTCCTATGTTTCAAAGAGGCTATCCCATGTTGAGCATCTCTTCGTTCCCAAAATTTTAAAGCGACTTTCTCATTTTTCACAGCCGCTCCATTTTTCCTGGAATCACAGTCGCGTGGTTGGGAAGTCTCTGCAGCGTCTACGAAAATGTTGGAAGAATCTCAGCAGGATACACGCAATAAAGGAAGGGTCCTCAGTATATAAGACCCCGGATGAAATGGTGCAATTTATTTTCTGTTTGCAGTGTGCACTGTGCGGCTGGATCTGCAATGAGTATTGGAGTGATTTACCATTTCGTTCTAATGGATTTTATTATTTGCACAAGAAGTAATCGTCTTAGTTAACTGTGCTTAAAATTTCAGAGAGATAATGTCTTCCTTTATGACATGAGAAGATATATTTCGGAAACCTTTTCAGGAGTTCATTGATGATTCCAAGTTCAATACGAATTGTAAAACTGCCAAGCCTCATTTCTCGCTATGAAGTCAGTGAAGTAAAATTTTCTCTGCGGTAGAATCCGATGTAGTTACTGATCTGTATATGTAGTTCACTACTTCAACCAATGTGTTAAACTAATCGAAGTCGCTGCAAAACACCCAGTAATTTTATTAACTACAACGTGGAAATATAGAATGAAGAACCATTTTATCAGTTAAGAAACACAGTAAATTGACAACTTAATCCGGGGAAAGACTGCTGCAAAATTCAAAGGCAAAAGACAAGAAATCAAACAAAAAACCAGGAAGTTTCGGCAGACGTAACAATTTCATTTTGAACCGGAAAATTACAGAAAAACGAATCGTCGATCCGCTGTTATTGCAAGGCTGAGACCCAGGGCCGGATTAAGGGGGTGGCCACATGGGCCGCGGTCCGTGGCGGCAAATCTATAGGGGGCGGCAAATCTATAGGGGGCGGCAAATTTTGCAATTTTTTAAAATTTAGGTATAAAAAAAAAAAATCGAATTTAGAAAAAAAAATTACAAACGAGCCAGAAGGCGACAATATCTCTCATTTCCTGAGAGTATAGTAATTTCTAATTTTGTCGCCTGTCAGTGATACAAGAGACAGTACCTTTAATTAGTCGAGTTAAGAGAGAAGCCAAACACGCAACTTGGCCTGGAACGGCGCGACTTCGAGAGAAATGATGACGAGGACTTGAGATGAAAAGGAGAAGCCCTCGGCGCGGCGATTGGCATGTAACACATATCAGCGCCTACAAGAATGCATGAATACTTCACGCATTGCGGCAAAGACAGTGCGATCAGCGTGAAACGCATAGCGCCTACAAGACTGAGTGAATACTTCACGCATTGCATCAAACACAGTGCGTTCAGCAGCGGTCGGCGTGAAACTCATAGCGCCTACGAAACTGTCGGAATACTTCACGCACTGCGCCAAACACGGTACGGTCTGCGCGGCGCGGCGGCGGAAGTTAAAATCATTAATCCACATTTATGTGTGTTCTTTCATAATTGTTTCGTTCATTTCTTATGAATGGAAGGCCTTGTCTACACAAAAATAGGTTTACGAAGTTTAACTTTCGCGCAGAGTTCCGTGAACTTTTGCTAGTAGTGTTGACAGGGCTTTCCCAAAAAAGTGTTCAACACGAGTAAACGTGTCTTATGCACCCCTCCCAATCCAGGGTTTCGCAACCGAAAGACAGTGAAGCAGTTAGGTTTGACGAACATTCTTCGATTCGAAAATAATAAATTATCGGTAACAGATGAAAATAATGAGATTTGTTCATTTTAGGTACCTCTTGGCATTCAACCCAGCGTCAATCTTTCCTATCAAACAGTAAGGTAAACAGCATTATGATTTACGCGTTTGAAAGAAAAATAATGAAATGAGTAAATCAATAGAAAAGATATGGCAGAAATTGTCACGATGTTAATTTCACGATTTTCAGCTCCATTATATTTGATTTTAACCGTGAAGGTTTTTATTAATATTTTTGCATCATCTGGCTAGTTCTTATACTGTGCTCACAGGAAAGTTTGTCATTGTTTTTGTGTTTTTCGGGAATGTGCGCTCCTCATGAATCACAATCAATGCCATTCGCGCTCGCTGACTCGTGTGAGATGTTGCCGGTTTACTAAGAAATTGTTCCAATTCTTTTAGTTTATAAAATATATACATGTATATACCACTTAATCAGAATCAGTTACAGAAATGCGAGCGTGGATTTCGATTGACAATGGGGTTTGGTTGATTACATATGGAGAAGGCTTGGAAATTTCTGCATCCCTACTTTCAATGCGTCTTTCTCAATTATGGGTGCTCCACTTTTCCGAAAAATGCCTCGATCATTATCAACTCGTCCTCTGCATGACGCAAAGAACGCAACTTCACTTCAACGTCGCAAAATCGCCCTTCACAATTGACATTTTTATTCTGAACTTGTGGTAATTCTTTAATTCGAATCTCGCAGATTTTTCACTAGAGGAGCGAAATTTTGGACAGAAATATCGTCATTTCGTCATTTTGCGTACGGAAAAATAATTTTGTTAGTAGATTCTGCGACCTTGGAATGGAGGCCCCCCAAGGAAACGAAGAATTGATCGATCGATTATCGAATCATCTTGAAAATGGTGCACGGAGAAAACAATTATAGGGCTACCTAATAATTATTAATTATCACCTATTAATAATTTAGACGCACCATTCGATCCGGGTTATGATGTCGAACGTTCCGGGTGCTGGATCCATATAGCTTCAACTGCTCCTGGTGTTAAGCCCGGAACTTTCGGCCTCTGAGCCTGGAGCGCGGACAGTATGTCAATTTAGCCTGTTAGTACGGCCTCCGCGGCCGTAGTTTTTTTTTCAGTGTGAATATCATCTTAATCCTCGATTTGTTTCAAGAAATAATGAGAGTTTGTTATACATAACAATCTCCGATTTTCAATTCTACAGAATTGAAAATCGGAGAGAAGCCGACAACGGTGCGACTGTGACAGTCGGTCGCACGCTTGGATGAGCCGCGTGTGGCGGGGCGTTATATAGGCCACGGATCTCACCAGATGCGCGCCGCCCGGCCCGGGCCATTGCCCGATGAACGCAGATCGCGCATAGATTACTCGCGAATTTTCAGCTTGGCGCTCGAGCGCGCGCCAGGCGCAACACGCCAGAGGAAGCGCGCGCGGTCGCGCCGCGCCGCTTGCCGGCCGGCCGGCCGGTGCGAAATCTGTCGCACGGTAGGCAAAATTTAGAGTCTCCGCAGCCGACGCTACCTGAGGATCTACCAAATCCAATCCAATCCGATCGCTTCTAAGAAACAAAATTAATAACTGATGAAACTCAATTGCTCATCCGAGTGATGTTTGAATGTATTGCTTTAAAAATTGCCTGATTCCGAAAAAATGAAAATTCAGTCTTATTTTGGTTAAACAGCTCCTCAATGCACCCCTGGAAGGTAGCCTGCTATTTTACAGGGAAAATATGTGACCGGATGTGTGAAAGGGACCGTACATCCCCGGGTCTCAACTTTTTACCACAAGTGAACCACGTCTTTTTTTTACAACCCAAGAATTTTTGGAGTTTTGTGACTCATTGGTTTTATCTGTTCTGTTGACAGAAGTGCCTTTGGGAAGAAGCAGCTCGATCGCGGCGTACCAATGCTCGCTGAGTGATCGGGGGCCGATCCCCCCCGGAAGCTCCCCGGTTTCGCGGCTCCCGGAGTTGGTGGCCATCAAGCGGCGCGAGCAGGGCGGGAAGCCGCTCGAGGACCGCGGCGGCGCCCGCAAGGACCAGAGCAGCTGGGACCCCGCCAAACACACCTCCACCCTCGGCCCCGGGGTCGGCGTCGGTGTCGGAGTCGTTAACCCGCTCAGGCCCAACGGCGACTGCACCGTCCGCAGATCCTTCAATGTCAAAGGTAAGCCCACTTTCCAATCATCTTAAGTTCTCAAAGTCGCCCGCACACGCACTGGAAAAAAAACCACATTGGATCTAGAGTCCAGACTCTGAAAAAGATCACCAAGAAAAAATACTCTTGATTCAATCAGATTTAAGCTTAAATCAAGAATCAAGCCTCTTAATTTGAGCGGATTTTCTTTTGATGCACTGAAAAAAATTCTCGGCGTTTTTACCAAGGTCCGTTGGTACCTTTACCATCTCACTTTGTTTACCAATTATTGGTAATTTTACTAAGACAGACTGGTAAGCTTACCTAAAAACCGGTATTTTTACTGTTTTTTTCAGGTAAGGATACCACTTTTATTGGTAATCAATTCCCGGTAACTTTGCCACTTTATCTCGGTAATTCTACCACAGTCGATAAAAAATATTGGCGTTTTTACCAAGGTCCAGTAAAATTACCGAGAAAGTTCAATAATTTTACCGAGATTTCTCGGTAAAATTACCAATTCCATAAATGATAATTTTACCAAGTAGAAACTGGGATCAAATAGAACTCTGAATTCTTGGTAATTTTACCCTTTTCTTAGTTGATTTTTTTTCAGTGTGTAAATAAAGTTAAGGGCTCTATAGACAAACCGTCCCTTCCGAGCCCAGAGGCCGAAAGTTCCGGGTGCTGGAGATGTAGTTGCGACTGCTCCCCGTGCCACGATCGAAACTTTCAGCCCCTGAGCTAATGACGCGGGCGGTATGTCTAAATAGCCCTTAAGTACGGCCTCCTCGGCTGGGGTTTTTTTTTTCAGTGCGAGTGCACTGAAAAGTCACGAGACATCTTAGTAAACTGCTGAAAGACTTTATTTCGGTATTAGTTTTTAGCGAGAGAACAGAGCGCCTGACAGCACTTTTTAGCTGGCTTCTTTTCAGAAAGCTCCGTAAAAAACGCAAATTATGCTCTAAGGATTCGAAGAGAAATGTGGCGGAATACGGTGTTCAATTTATCAGATCGAACGGTGAATTTTAGTGCTCGGGGATACTTTCAGCTTCTATCTATCGTTTAAGAGAAAGATATTTCTAGAATAGCTATCTGAGTTATACGTCTAGACATTATGGTTCCTTTTTCCTATCCTTCTCTCGGTCCTTTTTTGCTTTCCGGCCAAAAAATTGAAAGTTTTCATTCCAACAAAATGGTACGATAACGTGCAGATTCATTCTGACTTTTTCGACTGCGACTCTTGTTGCTCGCATCCGCAAGTTAGAATGGACTGCTTTTTCAACCTTTCGTATTTTCGCCACTCAGGAAGATGATAAAGTTGTGAAGCTGACACGGTATGACCCCTTTTCCGCCGTGCAAATAAAGAAAAGTGATGGACATCAGTGAATTCGAAATATAAGGTCATTCGTCAATTTGACCGAACCGTACTTTCGATCTTTCTCCCGTTCTGGATAGCAGTGATTCACTCCACTGCCGTGCTATGGTAAAACGCCGTATGAACCATCAGACGTTGCCAAATTCTCTCCGACAAATCACAAATTTTCCGGAAAATTTGTGACAGTTTCACCTCCAATTTTCCAGAGGATTTACTTCGTTATTTGATCTAAAAAGTCTGAAGATTCCAAGGAAAGATATTCAGAACTTTTCCTCTAAAGTAAATCTTCTCTACTAGGAAACTTGGCAACATTCGAATGCTTATAGGACGTTTTTACTTAGCACGGCAGTCCGCGTGTCGACTCGAAGCGCACTCGGAGCTTTAACCGGGGAGAATTCATTTTCCGAGTTTGATGGCTATCTCGGCCGTGTAAATTTCCTTTGTTGCTCCTGCTCCGCTCTTGCCCACGTCGGCAAACGGTGCATTGAATTAAAAATTATTCTGAGAAAAGCACTCGCCACTCAGAAGCGGTGTTGCGCATTCGGAGGGGATTAGAGTCCCTTTATACTGAGAGTCGAGACAATGTGAATCCATTTCTGATTGGTTCCCGTATTTTAGTCCTTCGCAGTGTCACGAACGGGAATAAAAATTACATTTTCACCGATTGCAAAGATTATAATCTGGAATGGACCATGGAGTTACGGGTTCGGCAAGGAACAAACGAAATAAGAGAAGGAACGGAGAAAGGAATTTGAGAATGGGCCGATCAAAGATTACAAAAAACTTCAATTTCTGTAATCTATATTCCCGTTTGTGACTCCATGAGAGGGTGTTGTCTCGACTCTCATTATAAGGGGACTCTGAAGGGGATCAGAAGTTTGTCTAGCGAAAGGCTGTTTATTTACTGATGTTAGTATGTCTCAGTGAGTTTTGAGATAGAAGAATTTATTTAATAATATTTAAGCAAGCCTCGTAGAGTTGTAAAAATACTTCATTTCATACTACAGCAAAATAAATGTTACAGGGTGTCTAGTATCAGGTCAGGATTTTCCCGATTCTATCAGGGTTTTAGGTCAATCAGGATTTAATCCTGATTGCATCAGGATTTGAGGAAAAATCGGTCGTTAAATCAGGATTTGAGAAAAGTCGGCCGTCCGATCGGATTTTTTTATCGAGCTATTTTTGTGGAGTTACATTCACCTTGCGTGAAGTGATGACGTCGTTGTTCCGCAGTTTGCCTACCGTGAAAAATCAGGATTTGGAAAAATCATGAAATCAGGATTTAGCAGTCAAAAATCAGGATTTCCTTAAATTAAAAAAAAAAAAAAAAAAAAAAAAAAAAAAAAAAAAAAAAAAAAAAA